>UZAE01001256.1:0-14280 GCA_900617975.1 Rodentolepis nana | reverse complement strand
CTGGGCAACGCATACTCATACGGCAAAAAAGTCTATAAACTGGAAGTTCGTTTCTGACTCCAAAATGCTATGACCCGACTGTATGTCATATTCGGACACTTTCACAGTACGCACCTCATCTTACCTTTTTCTCCATCTTTGTGGCCGTCTTTATAACACTTTGAATTAGTGTAATGTCCCTCCTCTCGACTTTTCTTTGAATTTGATGTTCCTCCCCTCTATGAAACCCGAAGTCAACTAAAGTGCTAATTATAACTACCATAAAGCCTGTCATTTGATGTAAATAACTAAATTAAATTAGAATGCTTTGTTGCTTGTGACAATGATACCTAGGGGCTGTCGAAAATTAATTTTGATGGCTAACTACTTCAGCAAATGGGAGGCACGCAACTTTATTGGAGCGATTTGGTGATTAAAGTAAACTGCTTAAAATAGAAGACACTCCTACCTTATTTCCAAATCTCCAATGCTCCTTAAAATCATGCCTAAATGAGAGGCGAGGTTAATACCAAAGCCTACATAAATTATTGTTGCTAAAATGACTAAGTGCTAAGACACAGCCCTCTTATGAAGCAAGGTTTATGAAGATCAAGCCGTAAACTCTTACCGATAAGGCTCCGAGATTTTCCTGCAACTGATCAACAGTCGCTGCTCCTAGTATTACACTGTTAACTTGGTTAGATTTCAAGCACCAGGCTAAAAAAATCAATAAGCTACATTTAGTTTAAAGGCACGACGATTGTTTTAGTTCAATGCATAACGATACAACTCTAATTAATTAGATCACTGACATTGCCAGAACAGTCATGTAGGAGAAATTCAACAAAAACGAGTTAATCATCCATACTCATTTTATCATTTACCTTGGCTATATAGGGATCTAGATACCTAAGGCATTGATAAGGTAAACCCGATTCACTCTCCTATTAAAACTAAACACAAAGAAGTCAATTAGCCGTGATAAAACAGACCTATTAAGAAGTTTTCGAAATTTATCAAATTTCTATACTTTGAGACATTAAGTTTATGTGGGTGATCACTTATTTCCAAATTTCACATTTATTCCAGTAACTTGACTTATGTCAATAATATGGCAGTGATTCACGTGATATTCCCAGTGCTAAATCAGATTTATTATCTAAGGGGGTTAATGTTGGAATTTTAATATTATGACTTCTAAAAAGTCTAAAGTTAATGGTAATAAAGATATTTGATTTGTTAAGAGTAATGCAAAACAATTTATACAATTTTAGTGCGGAAAAAGCATTATTTGCTACCTATTGCGAGTTGAGGAAGAGAAATTCCAAGGCGATTTGCTAATTTCGATAGTTGGGAAGCTTGAGCTAGTTGATCCTGCCCCTCCTTACTGAGAATATGTTCGCGAAAATCCTTCTGACTCTTAAAATTGGAAAATGCCTTTTGATTAAGCCTTTCATTTAAATTGTACAAATGGTTATGTCATTGTGCATTTAAACAAAATACCGGATTATGGGCAAAAACCGATATTGAATTAATTCATTGTTTTAGTAAGGTGAAGCGAAGATTTGTAAGTAACTCAAGAAAGTAAAAAAAACAAACAAAATATAGTCTAATTTCGCTCTTAAGAATGCCGATTTTCTAAACAAAACTAGTCAAATTCCATTTGAATGTCAAGATTTAAACTAACCTGAAGGGACGCCCGAGAATATCGGGGAATTCTTTCCTCATACTTTCCTGAGAGTAAGCCTCTTGCAAGCGGAGCTCCAGAAACCAAACCCAAACCTGAAAAAACACACAAAACTTCTATCTAAATTCCATTCTTTCTAGCCTTTACTTGAGTTAAAAATCTGAAAGTTTCCTAAAATAAATTATTGTAACTAAACAGTTGTCTGCAAAAGAGATTTTACAGACGCTTTTATTAACTAAAATTAGATTTTTAATTTAAATGCAGGCTGGCAAATAGTTCCAGTTTGCTAATTAGATAGTTTTCCCACTAACCAAAATGAATTTGCACCGAACGAAAAGTGAAATTAATTAATAACTTAACTAGAAGCAACCAAAAACACCCAGTTTATATTTTACCAAAATGTTTGAACAGAGTTTAACGTACCTAATTTCGAGCAGATCTCAGGTAATCCACTCTCATGAAATTCGCGCTGGAAAAGATTGAATTCAAGACATTCCATAGAGGGAGGAATAAGATGGAAGAGACGAGCTACCGCATGAGCTTCCTAAAAGAGCAAATAATTTTAATAAACAAAGCAGATTTGTAAATTAAAATGATCCTTTTAACCAAGACTTACACATCTGCTAAGATGTTCAACTTCGCAGGGTCATTACATTGCATAATTTGTGAGAAAGATCGGCCTTAGGCAATTTATTTAACACTATTCAGTTCTGGGATATAGACTATTTTGGAGGCCAAAAAGGTTATATAGCCAGTGGAGAGCACGAATATTTAGCATCTCAGAGAATTTTAGATTGAAGAAATCAAGGAATATACTATTTCTTAACAAAAGCGGATTTCACAATCCCTTACAGATTGTGTGAGCGATTATCTATGGAAAGTTAACCACTCGAGGGTAAATAATATGATGCGATCCGTTCTCCGTAGGATCTCACTGTTTTTGCCCTTAAACCTATTTTCCTAGATTTCAGTCACGGTGAACCTATAGGATGGATTGCTTTTCTGGGTGGATTCGCATTTAGAGTGGCTATAGGTAAAATATCATCTTCAACAGCCACCGATAGGTTTTCACCATTCAGGACGTAATAACAGCCACTGGGTCCAGAAATTTCGCGCTGTTCTCTTCTATTCCATTTTAGGACTTTGGTTCTGATCGCAATATCTTCATTCATACTCCCTGAAAATCTTAGCAATCTAGTTGGGCAACTTATATTGGCAATCTGACATAAATTCTCAAATCACAATGGAAGGAGACAGTAGGTTAGGTCCTTAATCCTTAACAAATTAGGTGTCGGATGACGGCTTATTTAGGTACTCAAACCTGTGATCTCCCTCAGTTTGGAAGTCCTGGAACTCCAAAGATCCAGCACAGTCATCAGCCCAATCGCAATTCCCGACGCTTTAGAATACCTCCATTAATTGTCTACGAAAGACCTCAATCACCCTAAAGTTTACGTTTAAAGTTAAAAATATCTCAGTTTTGGCGTTAAGAGTTGACAACTATTTCCAGAAGTAGTTTCGAAGTAAATTCCCCGTTTGCAAAAATTGGATTTCAGCATACCGCATGCTTTTGCCAAAATTGAGCAAAAATACTGCATATTTGCAATTGAATTATAAAAATTTGCTTTTGCATTTGTCATCTCCCTTTTATTGACGGTTACCAGTAGTCCGTCAATTCATCATGACTTTTCCTACTGAAAGATATGAAGCATTTGACATTTGCATTTAAGTGAAACTTTTCACTTAAGTCAGTAAATCGTTGCAGTTTTAACAGACACAAAGATTGTGAATTCTCGTGTTTCTACCGATTTTGATGCCAATCAATCTACTGCTGACTGCTATTTCAATAGACCAATTTTCACGATTCACTGAAAAATTGTTGAAAATTATACTAGTCCAAGTTTATATGAACTTTATTGTTTAACAAAGTGAACCCAAAGTCATTAATTTAATGAAGAAGCAAAATTCAATTTTAGTTTTTATTATATTAGTGGTATTTCCATGGTTTTATTATGACCTCGAAGATCGCTAAGGTTTAACTTTTAAAACTAGCTTTCAAATGAATTTTAACCAAATTATAACTTTTGTTTTTTGTTTAAACCACAAGAAATACAATCCTATGATATTTTTTACCACCTTTGATTTAAAATTTGTCCATTTTTTGGTTTCAATTAAATCGATTTCACTAAATTAAAATTTAAGTCATGCATTTTTAGATAAAATAGTTCTTGAATAAGAATATTCTACTTTTTATAATAACAAATAGGGTGGTAGGGACACTGTGAGGACAATGGTGATTTTGCTGCGCAGTTAAAATGAACAGGAAAATCTCATTTATGAGCCACTCTGGCAACAGAAACCGATGATTGATATTTGCTTATCATTTATCATGTAGAAAGCTATTTCACACTTTCTATGCCGGAGGTAAAATCGCCACTAATTGGTCGATAAAAGTCTATTTATTCTAAGGAAAGCATTTTGTTGAAATTCCGAGAAACCGGGTCATTCAGTTGGTATCTTCCCGAATCAAAAACAGAAATCGAGTACATGCTTGATCTAAATATACCACGTACAAATGATAGAATTCATTTTAATTCGGTCTGCTTAACTTATTCCTCCTTTTTCGTCATGGAATTCGGACAATGCAAAAAGGATTTTAGATTAAATTTAACGAGAACTTATGGCGTACTTTCATATTAATTTCATTACGGAAGCCGCCACTATTGTTTCAGTAATCACTTAAAAACCAAGAGAGTTATAGCGCACTTAGTGAGGTTATTTGAGTATGATTTTGGCTTTGATATGGATCATAGTTTATGCCAGTTGTGTCATTACCAAGTCCACTATGTTCTTTTTACCTCGCATTTAGGCTTTATCGTGCTTTAAATTTAGTTAAAATTGCCTACAAAATACGCCATTTAAAAGCGTCCTCTTTCAAAAAAAACGGACCCCTAAGTCGTGGTCATCTTTAAAATCCAAAATGCAAGCTTTAAGTGTTGTCAACAATGCTCTAAGAACTTTGAAACCTTTGTTTCATCTTTTTTTCCCATTTATTGAATTAGAAAATAAACGCAAGAGATCTCAGTGCGAAGCTATTTTGCACAGTGAGACTCCTACTTCTGCTTTGCTCATAATGTCAGATGCCAGTATTGCCAGTTACTCCTCAGACTAATAAATTACGCGGAACACTTAGCATAGCCGAGCGAAATGTATTTCAGCTACAATCACCTTCAAGGATTAATTTACTCATCGTTCCACATTTCTAATTCTTCACTTACCTCTCTCTCTCTCTCTATTTTTCTTACATAAGGACTCTTCAAAGAATAAATTGTGCCCTTCACTAACCTCTTGTACTTTTGGTTTTTTTTGAAAAAAATGCCTCATTCTCCTAAGTCATTAGTAAGTTCGGTTGTTTATAAGGTGGCATTTCTAAATTTGACTTTTGATAAATAAATTATGCATTTAAGCCTTATCAAATAGTTTCAGGACGTCGGTTTAAATAGGCAATCGTTCAGTAAGCTGTATTTACCATGATATCGTCGGGAGACCAGTTTGAAGTTCCCCAGTAAAATGCCCAACCCTGTTGAACAGCAAAGGTGCAGGCTCGTACAATTTCTTCTATGGTGCATATCCGATCTGGATCTCGCGCGATCAGGACAATGTCCACATAATCCAATTGTAATCTTTCGAGCGATCCAAGGAGACCTGTAAAAAGTATTTAAATATTGAAATGCAATCTCATGAAGTGAATGTGGGAAAATTTTGTCTTATCGATCAGTCGAAGTATAATTAAATGAAATCGGTTGTTTAATTTTCCTTGATTAAATAAAAAATCGATATTACAATAATCAACTGATTTTTAATTTCTTAACCATGGCTTGAGACAGTGAAACTAAATATTAGTTTTATTTTGATGAGTCACTAAATGCTAAAAAATGCTAATCAAACAAAACATTTGACAGTTACGTAAACTTTTAACTTGTTTAAAGTTTTTTAATTCTAGTCACCTGATAGAATGATAAATTTGTAGATTTAAATTTAATGGAAGAATTCAACTAGTCAAACTAAACGGTTAATTTAAGGCTACTTGTAGAATAATGCATGGATTGGAATCAACTTGACCCATTTAGATTTCTGGCAAATAAAAGATAGTGTTGAGAATATTAAGTTATGTTAGATTCATTTAGTTAAAAAGGTTATTGTTCCACTCGGCGTATTGGCTACTGTATGTACATAATTCATTTAACCAAAGAGCAATGAAAAACGAAATTGATTATTAGTGCTCAACTGCCATCTCTAAAAGTACGAAACTACTATTTAGCATGATATTAACCGATTTGGTATTAAAAGCTCGCAATAGTACAAATTGGTACATTTTTTATGTGCAGAGAAGTAGATTTGTGCACGCGTTGAATTAACAATAATTCCTGAACAACCGGAAATGAAATTTCAGAAAAGGTGAGTAGAGATAGTGAGAAGATAACAAATTTAAATAAATAGAATTTTCAGATGATATCTACAGCTGAATATTTACTTATATGCTTCACGCTGAAAGGAGCGAAGAATTTAGCCAAGAATGCAGCAAAGCTTTATCACTTTAGACGCACCTTCTTAAACACAACTACTGCTCAAAAGTTTTTGCCAATGAACAAGTTGAGTTCAAATTTAATTAAATCCTTGGGAATATAAATCATGAAGACATCTATTAAATTAAATATTTTATGAAAAAAAGACAAACTTCACAAGATGAAAGATTAAATTTAATTTTACTTATTCTTACCTTCAATTATTCGCTTCCGAGAAAGAGTTACTTCTGTTGGAGCACTGCATCGAATAAAATCATAGTAAGTAAATTGATGATAGCAAAAATTAATGAAATTAAAAATACAATGCATTTGTAAATAAAGACCTTGATGTTAAGCCATTTTTTATTATAATGAGGACTGACTATGTATAAAAGAAATGAATAAAACCTAAATCATCTTGACCATAAATATGACGCAATAATCGAACAGGAGGCTGTTCGTAATTTAGAAACTTAAACAATCAACCATTTCGCAAAGTTTGCAACTATTTCCGCAACATAGATAAGAATTACAATTGTTCATTGACAAATGGTATGGTAGAAAATAAATAATAATGTAAAAATATTTAGATATATATGAGAGTCAGAATGTCTGCCGAAAATGTTTAAGAATCAAATTTCGACAGCAAACCAAATTGAGAGGCCGAAAAGCTTGAAAATTCTGCGAAAAATTTTCTAAAACGGCTAATGACTGAAACTCTAAAATATCACTTTATATGGGACACCTTAATAAAACTACTATTTCATATGCCCATCAAAATATTTAGTACTTCGCTATGGCTATTATTCAGTCAACACAACATAAATATTACTTTAAGCTCTAACTATCTAGACAATCTGACTCTAAAAACATATTCGCACATTTTGTAGATTGTAAGTAAGTGTAAAATTGAATATTGTTGATGTGATAAAACTGGCACTCACCTGCCATGCCGTAAGAGTTTAGTACAGATCACATAAGTTGATCGTCTATAAACCAATAACACAGTGAATTATATTAAAATCTTACATGTGAGCTTGCTTTGTAATGCTTCAATAAATGTCATAATCATTTTTTTTAAAAAATACTTTTTTTTCTGTACAGAATTTTTCCCACATTATTTCACACGTTGCCTTGTAATTAACATTTAAAAGTTGTCTCTAATGCAAAAATAAATGGCCTCTTACCTCCATCCCTTGTTTTTCAGTATTTTTCCAAACGTTTGTTCTGCTCTATAGCCAAGAATAACTGAGTAAGAATTAATTGAAATAATATGAAACAAATTGAAAAAAATTAAATTGTGAACCGCAAAGTTACCGGCCTTCTGAGTAATATTCGGAGGTATCGAAATAGTTAATACCACTGTTATACGCCAGCGTAGTTATCTTTTCTGCCATCTAAAACCAAATGAAATTAATAAAGAAAAGCGTTTTTCATTATTATTAAGAAAGTATAAAAAATTTAATGGAAAGGTGAGACAATCAATTTGTTTCCAATTTCTCGCAAATTCATACATTCTTAGCCTTATAAATAGGGAAAAGAAAATATATATCGTAGTTTTTCCTATAGATACAACATGTCATAAACAGAATGGTTTGGAAAAAGTAGAATGACTCAAAAATCGGAATTTGAGCAGACTGAATTTCCTACTAGTTGTTAACCTGGACTATTGCAAATGTTTTTTTAATAGTTTACTGCTAAATTTAGACATCCAGTTTCGATAAAGCATTTGATCGAAAAAAAACTCCATGAGGAAGTTAAGATAATCCTCTAATAATGGGAATCCAATCCTTAATTTCTCGTGTTCTCTCATCAGCAATAATTTCCTTTGAGGTTTACGATCGGCAACAATTAATAAAACAACAATCACTTGCAGCTGAACTAGAAAAGACAAGACGGAAGCTAATTAGGCAAACTAGTGATCATTTATCACAATTGACGACCTACCTCATCCGATATTTGACCACCAAATGTTACCGCGGTTCCTGCAGGAGAAAGAGCTTTATAAATGAGGATGAAGTAAGGACTTGCTTGATTCGGCACTCAAAAAGAAAAATAGAAGAACATAGAGAACTGTTATAAAGGTATATGTAAGCACTCGGGGGATCTTAATAAAGAAAATGCATTGCGTGGTTATATCAGCATATATATATATATATATATATATATATATATATATATATGACATCGATGTTGAATATCCCATTACATTGCAATCATACGAAGATAATATCATTTTTATAATAAAATAAAAACTGAAACTCCGACATTGCAAACTATTTTATAAATAAATTCAATTGTCATTATAAATAATTATTTTCAATTTAATGCACCCATTTTCTGAAGTATGATTATACACGCAATTTATCTATTATAACTGAATTTCAAAATAGAAAATGATTAATTTTAATCATAGTTATAGTTTTTCAGGCCTAATTTTTCTTTTTTTAACATTTCATGAAAAATCAGTCATATAATTTAATGTTAAATCTTAAAAGTAGCTAATAACCTTATTTTGTATTGATCACTAGTAATTAAACAACGGGCGATCATGCTGTTTCCAGTGCATGCACAGAATAGCTTAGTGCACGTCAATTTTCTCGAGCTTATGTTGTTAATTGCTTGGAAAATCAGTCGCAATTAGTACCACTCATATGCAAACTTGTTTACATTTCCCATTAAATGTTCACAAAAGTACAAAAATTGACATTTGGGAAAAAAAGTAATATTTGTCAACCCTAAAATCCAACTGTTTGTAATTAATTAAGCGTGCCTTCAGCAATGTATCTCTCGTAAATTTTTTCACTGCCTTTAATTGCCGTCTTGAAACTTTTACCCTAATCATAAACTATGTATATGCTATGTAATTTGAGCCGAAACTGTTTCATTTGATAGCATCGTTAAACCATGAAACAGGATTTGAAAACTAGAAATTTAAATAGAAACTTACCTAGTCCCAGGCAAGAAACCTTTAAACCTGTTCCACCAAGTTTCCTAAAATGAAAAAATACTACCGAATTCGCATATTGAATTTCGAATAAATATCAGAGGGATTTTGTGTGAGGAGGAGGAGAATATTGGGCTTTAGTTGCGTCAAAATCTAATTGTGTAGAGTCATCAACTTTATAAAGCATGTTCAAGCTCCTAGTGCATTGCTGATTGCTGTAATAAAGTTGTAAAATGAAGGCTGAAATAATGTGTGGTATTAATTTGGAATTAATTTATTTGATGAGAGATGGTGAAATAACTTAAAACTAATTATTCATCGGTTCTAATCTAGCACATGGATCGTCAAATTTATATTCATAATAAAATTAATTCAATAAAGTCTAGATAAATTTGCATACCGATTTTGCCTAAAATAGAATGTTGCTAACACTAAACAATGTTGTTTTTTTTTAAAAAACTCCCTATGTCATGTCCATAACCAAGTTGTTCGTAGCGGCATTACTTTTCTGCATGACAATTTCCCCAATTGCATTTTATCAATTAGGCTTTATTTGCAAATTTTCATATTCGATCCAATTCTTCATCTGTGTGCTTAATCTAATTAGTCAGTTTGACCCTATGATGTTGGGTGCAAGTTTATATTTTATAATTACAACTGATGATCTACTACTCAGAGACCTTCTTTAAGACATCCTTATTTCCACCAGATCTTTGGACTGTAACTCGAGGCGTTTAAAAAAGATCCACAAAAACATACATGATTAACAGAGTATTGTAACTTCATTTTCAAAAAAATAAGATTTAAAGTCAAGAAAAACGGTCTCTTATTCACTCTATTAAATTATTCATGAGCTTAACTTATTTGATTAATTGTCGAACTTTCGGAATTCTTATAGTGAAATTAAAAATATTTGTAGGATATTCGTGAACTATTAATTCCATGTTGTGAGTTATTTTGACAAGGAGTACATAATTTAATCAACATGTATTAATAATTCTGTAAACCGTAGGTGAGTAAGTAAATGTGATACGTTAATACTAGATTAAAGTTAAGCTCATATTTGATTCTTGAAGTCATTAGTAGTTAGGTGTCGAGTTACAATATACCTCATATATCTAACTGCTTGATTACAGTTATACCATTTGTAACAAGTGTAACAGGGTGCCCCAAAAATGTACACACACTTAAAATAATTATAAACACAATGTTTATTATTATTTCATCATTTCAAATGTGTAAAAATCTTTACAAGTATCATTTTATTGTCTTTTGCTATATTTTACTACATTTTAAATAATTGTAAATAGTCCAAAACCTAACTGTTCGTGTTTTCTGAACATTCAACCCCCGAAAACAAGAATGACAGCCAGATTTAAATTTGAAGAAAGATAATGGAGGTTAGTTTGAGTGCATGCGTTAAAAAACAATAATATTTTACTTGTAAAATATTTTATGCTTTTGAAACAGTAAAATTCCAATGGAACACCTCGTTTGCAATTAGTACGCAATGATTTGGGACAGCCTGTTTCACATTAAACGTGCATATAAGGCGAATTCTCTTGTTTAGAACCATTCACATAGATCCTATTATTTTATCAATAAATATATAAAACATTAATATTTTATAGACATGTCGTAGAGTATATCACTTATATCAACTCTCACAATCACATTTTTAATGTTATGTAAAAGATTTAATTTAATGCATTTTGCTCTAATTGAGCACTCGATTCATGAGACTAGAAATATAATCGATCTCTACAACCATGAATTTCAAATATCATATACCTAAAAACTTTGATGAAAAAGTTAATATTCAACACTGCAATGATTTTTAAAGCAGAAATCTAAATAAAAACTTCAATCAAATGCCATAGTGACTCAAGTTTCAGGAACCATAAAACTGTTTTAATTTTTTCATTTTCCTTGATTTTAAAATAAAAAAATTAAAATTATGCTAACTTTTCTCAAAAATCAAGTTTAATAACAATACCCAGTATTTTTTTACATATTTTATCCTTAAGTTATTCATAGAGTGCAAACTTCATTACTTTGAGGGAAAAGTGATAGGATATATGAATTCAAATAAATCAAGAGTTTAAGTACGAATCACATGTTTGCAAGCTACATCATATCAACATGAAATTATAGTCAATTCATTTAACACTTCGATTATGTCATAGAAAACTTGGGAATAAAATTAAAAAGTACATTACCTATATTGCATTTGATTGCAAGCAATATCCAATATTCCAATTCTATTGTGTAATTGTTGATTAATCTGCCTTCAATAGGTTTGTATTTCTATTTCCAAGTTGTTATTAGCAACATAGCCAATAAGAATGCGATTATTAGGCAAATCAGCAGCTTGCGCACTGATTGGCTGGCTTTTCTGCCCGAGGACAGATTCATCATTTACCCCCTTGGCTGCCAATAATGTATGAACAGGCATTTTCACAGCTCTATTTATAATTGCTATGTGACGAAGCTAATCCATACACAAGTGAATAACTTATATTTTAATTCGGGGTGTGCGATAGACTTACCTCCACGTGGTGCACCCTGGGCAACGTATACTCATACGGCAAAAAAGTCTATTAATCGGCAGCTGACTTCTGACTTTAAACTACTAAGACCCCACTGCATTTCATATTCAACCCCTTCAACAACACTCATCTTGCCTTTTTCTCTACCTTTGTGTCTGTCTGCCTCTTTTACATTGTGAATCGCTCTTCTGCTCCCCTTCCTCGACTTTCTGCTACTTTGATGACTCTTCCCTCTGTGAAGCCCGAAGTCAACTAAAGGGCTAATGATAGCTATCAAAATGCCTGCCATTTGAAATAAATATATATATTAATTCGACGCAAAAAATCCCTTCTCTATAACTGATAATTATTATATTTTATGAGTGAGAGAGTTACTCTCCCTTGTAGAAACATATCGCGTCTAGCCGAAGTTAATAAGTTCCAATGGCCTTGGATGTCTATTGAACCAAACAAATCGCGAAAACAAAACGCACATTGGCCAGTACTATTCAAAATATTGGAAATTTAAAGCTCTTATTGCTTAAGTCAAAACGAAAAGTCATCAATATAAACGCTAATATGAGGTTAAACAAGAATTCAATTTGGAGTGCGCTGGAAAAATGAATAATTTCCTCGAAAAATAACCTAAAAACGAATTTTAAATGCTCATTTTTATCATTATGAGCCAATTTCGATTTTAGATAACTATGCTCATATGATGTTGTTTTGCTGTATCCCTTAAATTTTATTCAATTGGACGATTTTTGAACCCCGGAGGGTTTGATGGGATTTATAATATGTAGTAGTTTAAATCAATATAGTAAGAAAGTTACTTCATTCTAAATCAACTGGCCAACTTTTCTGCTTGGAAATGGTTGGGAGGAATAATTTAATAGAAACCTTGTTCAAAATGTAAATTCGCATACTTTCCCATTAGTGTTCATTTTCTCGACCTTGCTGGTAATTGCTTCGAGATACATCAAAGAGATAACTGAGGAAATGGTTTTGTATTAATTCTTAAAGACCTAAGTGCTGTTAAATAGTGTCATCAAAAGTCCCACTTAGCCTCTACTTAATCAAGTAGAAGAATTGAGAGCACTGAAAAGGTAGAACTTTTAGCTCACCAAATTCGATGAGTCTGCGAATATTAAATGTGAATTTTGAGCCGTAGAAAACAAGCAAAAATCCTGTAATTTTGCTAATGAAATATCATGAGATCAAGGAGTAGATTTCTCAGGGGAATCGTATATTGTTCATGATAAATCAAAAGATTAAGTCTTGAAATTGCATTTCTATTTGATATATATATTACATCACCTTTCTGTTCCATGTGTTTAAGGACTTTCACACAGTGAAAAGCGCATATCAAATTAATTTTGCGACTTGCACCAGAAATTTAAATCCATTAAAAAGTCAAACTGAAAAATGAAGGAAATTTTGATAAAATTTAAATAAACAATAACAAAAGGTACAAGAATTGAGCTTGCTTAATTAATCGCCACCAATAAGTTTCCTTGCATTTAAAATTCGAATGCAAACACTGAGGATTGTCAAACATGATATATTTTATTTAAAAAGAACCTAAATATGTCATCTAAACAGTTATTAATGTATGTTTGCAATGAGTATAGATATTTACTATATTTTATTAACCTTCATAAATAATTGATGCATTATTTATCGAGTCTGTAGCGGATTGCTACGCTAGTAAAACCTGACTGACTCAGAAATCTCTGTGGCAGTTTCCCATACATCTAGCTAGACTCCCGAAACTAGCTAAGCTATAGCCCAGCTATAAAGGAAACAGACGTGTAGCACGGAGCAGGTTTATTCAGTACGAGTATTGCGGATAAGGTGTACACCCAGGGGGCCTAATAATGATCAGGATGGCTGATTAGGTTAAACAGAGGTTGATGAATGGTCACTGTTCCTATGGTCGCTGCACACGGAGTTGTACGGCCACACCTCCCAATCCTGGCGAGCAGACATGCAGGCATACGATGACGCACAGAGCGATAACATGTCCCACAAGTCAGTTAAGGATAATCAGTAATATTACTTTAAACATTATTGAATTTTCACAATTTTATTACCTTATTGGTAATTCAATTAGACTATTGATAAATCGGTACCTATCAATTAATTAAAAATTGTATGAGCGATAGAAGTATTGAACATATTTTGCCTGTTTTGATTAATCAAAATATTGATTTTAAAATGAAAGGTTGCCACGTGTTTCAATAAACGATGTCAACTCCACGTGGTGCACCCTTGACAACGTACTCATACGGCAAAAAAGGTCTACAACCCGACAATTGACTTCAATAAACTTTGTCACGTAAATGAAATTAAATGTAGTGGCTAATTTTAGAAGAAAGTTCTACTGAAAAAGTGAGATTACACCGAATCCACGATTTGAAAGAGCTCCAGCATTGACTAATTCAATGTCCTAGCAAATTTTAGATTCTTTTAACGAATACTAGAGCAAAATATTGAAATTCTGTCCAATTAAATTTAGTTACTTGTTCATCTGTTTTTTAAGACAGTACATTGGAGGATCAACTATTAACATTT
>UZAE01001255.1:0-14286 GCA_900617975.1 Rodentolepis nana | reverse complement strand
GGGGGGGGATGGGGATGGGAAAGTTTCCCTTGACAACAGTTTTCTGTTTGTATTCTTCATCTCACTCTGAAACAATTATCACTTTTCGGGCACGTGAAATTGGCCAAGAAATTCATTAACGTGAGTGGTTATCGGAAAAACCCTTGCTTTTAATAAAGTGTTCTTATTAGAATGTATTTGTCATTTACCGAACTATGCCGTGGGCGTTTAATTACTGCAATCACAAAATGTGGTGTTGCAAAACAGAAAAAAAATATAACCCCTTATAGGGCAGAGTGAGGACCACATAGTTGAGGGAATGTGTGAGAGGACCTGCCCAATAAGCATAATTGAAGGCGTTAACCAATAAAGAGTTAGAGAGAAGTCAAGTAGGTATTCAATGGTACCTAACCAAATTTCCCCTTTATGAATCCATGGTTAGAGAGATAGGAATAAAGATGCGAGGAAATAATGGTTTGCTAAAGATGAAGCATCGTCAGGTGATCAGTTGAGTCTCCACGGAGGTTTCGATGGACAAAATGACATACAAATAGCGATTGATTCTTCCGGATCGATAATATTTTTAACATTCATCAAGCTATCGAGAACAATAACTCGGAAAACAGCAGCGAGTTAAAGAAATAGTTAAAACCTTGAATTGATTATGGACAAATGTATTGCATAACTGTTGTGGTTCTTAAAAGCAGTAAAATTCAACTTTCAATATATAGCTGCTTTTACCTGTCAACACTCAAATTGAATATTCTGGAATAATGTAACTACTGGTGTTGAAAACATTAGTATTTTCCATTTTCCAATTTAAATGGTTTATTTGTTAAAATTTTGATAAATTTGCCTAAATTAAATTTCGTTTACAACCTTAGCATCGTTATACCATTTAAGGCAAAATTATACATAGAAAATACATATATGCGTTTCTACGCCTTTCCACTTGAAATAAATCTTTTTTTGAATCTGAATGCCAATATACTTAGAAATAGATGAATCACATGTTGTCTCTCCTAATATGCCTCCTTCCACAGTTTCTGATAGTTGAAATCACAGTATTTGATTAAGAACTATGCCAATATCTCATCTTAGTGTTTTATATTCGCAATTTCGGTAACAAAGTAATTTGGCAATATTTTCATTTTCTCAGTTTGCGAAGTCAATTTCTAATCTGTACATGGGTTTACCGCATATTGAAAAAGATTAAGAGATGCTCAGATTAGGGGAAAAAAGAGTTGATAGTCCACAATTGTTGCCAATGTGCTTGGCGGATGACAATTAATTGGTTTTCATCATGCAAATTTACAAGGCACTTTATTTTTGTTTAAGGCTGGTTTGCACGGAAGTTTGGTCTAGTGGTTATTTGGAAAGCCCCCGGACATTGCCAACGCTATGTCCGTTGTAACTTCTTTATTTTTATTATTAATTAATGTGCATGCAACTTTTAATAACTTCCCTATTTTATGCATTTTTTTAGTGACGGAAACAGAAAATTTAATGACGATGATTTTTCGCGTAGAATTTGCATAAAAATGTTAACAAAAAGGAGAGAATTAGAGACAGGATGGTATTATTCCTGTTACCTACAATTTTACTTAAATGCACGACAAGTAAAGACAATTTTTGTTGCTACTTGCAATTCGAATTGGTGGATTTGGATGCAGGGTTTGGGGCTGTCGAACTTATGAGAATACAGATGGCTAAATAGCTAATTACCATTTGTCAAGATAAAATTAGTACTTAATGCAGTGTAGATTCCAATAGTATTTCTCGTGATTCTTATCAAATTACGATGAATAAATTTATTTGATGATCGTGTGGAGTTCATTAATTAATCACTGGGGATGCCCAGGGCTCGGGCTCTAGTCCACTGGAGAGAGAGTTTTACGTGACCTTGTCGTTGCATTTCCAAATTAATGTTATTTTTCTCTTAGTTTTTTTTGCCTTGGTTCTGAAAGTTATTGTGTCAATGAAAAAAATTTTCCCTTCAAATCTTTGAATTGCTTTAAATCTTCAAATTCTTATAAATCAAATGTATAAAAAGAAAGAGTGGTTTCAAGGTCAATATAAGCTTTTTGGTACATTTATTGAATTTGACTGTGAACAAACTCAACGTTAGGAATGAATAAAACTGTACCAGTTCCACAACTGATCTGGTTTTCTATAAATTATTTTATATCCAATATGTTACCATGAAAAAAACACGGTTATTTATAAGTGAAATAATTATTTATTTACAAAATTTTTGATGTGTGATTGAAATGGGAAAAAAACAAATAGTAAATACCGTTAATAATCGTGCAAAACCCAAAGTCTAGAGTGCCTTAAGATAACGCAGGGGAATGCAATGTAACTCAAAAATCGATAAAAAAGTTACTCCTATAAGGTAAAAAAAATTCGATCATATCCCTCTATCTGAAAGTTTCTAAGTTTAGCAGGAGACAAAAATATTTTATGAGCTGGTGGAACCAAGAATTCAGTTAAAAAAATGTGCTTTAAAAAGATTTGAAAGAGCGAAAAAGGTAAGTAGAGGGATTTGGAGAGGAAAGTAATGAAAAAGCGAAATTTGGTATAGTAAGGTGATAAATTGATTTCGCATTCTTCGACCATAAACTGCTTGATTGTGTCATAGGGTTGAGCTCCAATTAAAATTCACCTCAAATATTTATTTGCCACACATATCCATGCTATAACACTGTGCAGAATAATAAATTATGAAATGGAACCTTACTTCTGCCTCCGTCAATGGATTTTAAAAATAGAGTACTTTTATTTTATACCATTTATGAAATGCATTAAAAATCGTTACTTTTTAGTATTGATATCAGAGTTAAATATCAAGTTGCTATTTAAGTAAACTAAATAATTAATTTATGCGGATAACAGTAAATTACACTTAATAATAATAATAATGATTTTTTAATCAGAGATATGTGCTTCAAGACCATTATTACAGGATTTTATTTGTACTATTTAAGGAATGCTATATTAAGATATATTGAGTTTAAAAAAACAAGTTAACACTGAAAGTGGAAATTACTTTAGGCCTGAATTATTAAATATGGGTGTGGCGTAACCACCCATTTTCTCCACCTTGATTAGGCTGTAATGCTAGTGATGGAACTGGGTAGTGAGATGGGCTTCAACAAATTTCGTCACAACAACCAGCTAACTTGTCTTTCAATTATCTAGGAATTGAATAAATCAAAGATTTCTCGGAGGTGAAAAGAGGAGATCTTTTCATGACAGCTTTGACTTTTCAAGTATAAGGTCGTCAATATGTTCAAGTCCTTAATTGGTGCCAACAATTGAGCATGATACTTTTCAAGCTCTCCACTATTTTGATGTGCTAACTGATCGACTTTTGCTGGTCATATGGATTAAAATTATAAATTCGCTAAGATCCCGATGAAACATGCATTTGTTTTTCTCAAGAAGACAAACTAAATGGAAGGGATACTTGTAAATGCACTGCTAACATTAGGTGCATAAAATTAAAAGAGCCTCGCTGTTGGCAAAAAAACTTAGACCGCGGTACCTGCGTGTGATTTCCTAAGCATGTAATCTTCCTCCTAATTTTAGTGAAAATCCTGACACATTCTCGCCAGAAAGCGTTGATCGACCGTCCACTCTTTCAGCAATGATTGCCACGCAGGGAGGATTGGATAAAACCTCTCTTTTACTCACATGTGTCAACCTTCTTGGATTCAGTAAACTCGTAAGTATTGGTCGAATTCTTGCTTTCAGAAATGATCCAACCGTTGCATTTGTCACCATAGAATAGACAATAATATTTGAAAGACTGGCTGCGTAATTTTCAAAAAATAAAGGAAGATTTTTGTGAACTTTAGCAGGTGAAAAAATGGTGTTCGACCACTACTAAAAGAAATAGAAAATCAAAATTTGATTGGAATTGAGAGGTTTGATGGTGAGAACTATTGTAATTTTGTGAAAGATTGAGCTTCACATGAATGTATTTCAAAGTACTCCATTTTATAGTTAGATTCATCAAATTAAAAAGGCTATGGATGCATAAGTAGCGGACTTAAGTTAATTGGGGAGAGAGAGAGAGCGAAGCGAAGAGGAAAAGTTGGTTACTTTTGGTCCTTTAATGAACAACTTCTGCAATACGCAAATTGTGCTGGGCGGTGTCTTCTCCATAGGGCCTTCACAGCATGAGCAAATGGAAGCATTCTATTTTTTTTAAATTAACTCAGTAATCAATGAAGGCTTTTGATCACCCACGATTTCTTAATCATGCATTTCACAAGGCATTTTGTAATTGCCTCATAGAATAATGTGATCTTCTAGATGGCTGTATGTCATTATTTATGAATTCTTCATTTTTGTACATTCGCTTACCATTTTTAGAGACTTCCACTTGACTTGGTGTCAAATTCAGCCGAAGGTAATTCAACCGATGGACAAGACACTGATTCGTCGATTGCAGCTAGCGAAAGTAGTGAGGCTTGCTCCTGCTATGTGGACGGTAATTTACCATTTTTAACCATATTTAATGAATAACGAATACGTCAGGACTACATTCACGGGACCTAGTTGTTTTCCCATCAGCAAGATATAAATTTTTTAAGTGGAAAGCTAATTTATATCATTTCATCATGATATTGATAATAGAATTGGCAGAATTACAGTCAAGGGCAATTTAAAAAATTATAGATTGAATCAAATGTAATTTCTATCACAAGAATCACGAGACAAAAATATCATTTCATAGGGTGAAATATGTCAAAACGACTCCATTCATATTCACTAGGTAGAAAAGCAACTAATAGCGTTGCTGCAAAAGTGCAACAATAACATGACACAAGTTTGATTCAATATTATATTTTCTGCTTTATTTTTTTAAAATAGTCACACTTATAACACTGGTTCCTTCAGACAAAACCATGCTGCGAATAAATGCAAAAATAGAAAATGCGATTTTACATTTTATATTTAAATTATGCGGCATTGTTTACAGCTATATTATTCAGTAAATCACAAAATAGGGTAATATCTATATATTCAAGTATGCCAGTAGTATTGCAACCCCATCCAGGAATCGATGAAGCAGTTGAAGATTCTTAATTAAAATAGTTGCTGACTACGAGTACGGTCACTTGAGTCAATCTCTTACAAATAGGCATGTAGTTATTGGCGGTACCAAGATTCCTACACAACAACACAAAAGACTTAGAGAAGTAGATCAAATATATTGGTTGTACTTTGTGTTTCCAAGAGGTAAATGAAATTCTTTGAGCTCCTACTCACGTCCACACGTGTCTACTCACATCGGCTCTGGTGATTCATTAAACATGACCAACCCAAGCTGAATCGAGAGGCAGTATGCATGCCACTATTACCGTAATAAGAAATCTCGATCCCATTTATATTGTCGAATAAAGCTCCCAGATATCGTATTTCATCACTTATCCGTATATCATCGTGCATCGTTGTTGTAGAAAAAGAAATACATTAGCAGGATTGAAAATGGACTATAACGAACACATGAAGCTAAAAAACTCGTAGCCTTATATAATTGGTCGTATGTCTCTATGACAGCATACGAGGGAATGGGAAATTGACAATGTCAGCCTTTCTGGTATCATCGCTATAACCATAATAGTTAGACATATGATAACCAGAGTGGGGATTGAAACGTTCTCCAAGGAAATATGATTTCAAGACGCATATGTTCATTGGTGTCTTGAGACAAAATAATGTATAAATGACTTCAAGAAGGCAGTTGAAAAAAAATTAAAAAAACCGTTATATGTTTCGAACATTTCTTCTCTATGTCATTTTATGAATGGGCGGACAAATGCACAGAAATCCGTAATTTTAGAATTCCCGCTTATATGTATTTAAAATTCCACAGCATGTACACACTCGGCCAAGTTATTAGTAAAGTACTACCCAGCATTCATAAAATTAAATCTCCTCCCTGTTTACTGTTCAGCTTCAAGCAGTTTTGTAAAATTTTGAAATAAGGTAGAGATGTCAAGGATGTTATATTCCTGACTTTTAGAGACATTCTCGCCAAATTCCATCACAGATTCGGTATTTCTGCAATGCGGTGCTGCGCAACACGATATGATCTGTGCCAGATGTGACGAGGTAAGTGCCAACATCTACATTCAGATGAATTTCACCTCTTGATATAAATGGCATTTTTACAAGCTGTTGAGAAGACAACAGGCAGGCTTTTTGCAGTTTTCATAAGGTCTTTTGTTGACCTCGAGCTTCACAGAGGAGGGGAAAATCAAAGTGAGAAAATTTTGAAAGGAAGAACAGAAGATTGATTCACATATGTAGAAGAGACAGACGTAAAAGCTAAAAGAAAGTTAAGGTTAGTACTGCGGAAGTAGTCGAATATGACATCCAATCGGGTCATAGTAGTTTAAAGTCAGAAGTCAACTGCCGGTTCATAGACTGTTTTTTGTCGTATGAATATGCGTTGCCTAGGGTGCACCTTGTGGAGGTAAGTCTATTACACACTCCTGAAAGGCAAATGGAACCTGACATTCTTATCTTATAAACCCGTCTATGGGAAAACATGCATTATTACAGCGTATCGCATACTCCAATATTTGCGGAAATTGGAAATTCTTAAGTGCAAATTTGTACTATTGTCGCAATTTTTAAATTACCAGACAAAATTATGACTATTTATTACTCATAAAATGATAAACTTTGAAATACGCCTTGTTGCTTCTCACTATTCCTAGCAAGGCAATAAAATATTGCATAAAATATAGCACGCAAGCTCATAAAAGAAGGTGGAAAGTTGAAATTTCAAGTTGAGGATCCTTTTCCCACCGAGATCTTGCAGTTGGGTTTGCATGCTAGCGCATTATAGAATTTTAATAGGCAGTTTTATAAAATGGTGATATTTAGTGCATATATACCCTAAATTTAGAGCTAATTTCTTTCAAAAGAACTTTTTGATTGCTCGATATTGCCACTTTGAGCCATAGGCATCTTGTCCCTTAAACCTGAATAGTTGACTCGACCAGATTTGATGTAATATACATGGGAGAGATTAGGCGAGTTCACTAAATGGGAGATAATTAAATTTTTTGTTGTTTATCTACTCGAATCCAGACACATTCCATTTAATGCAATTACTTGTTATTTGATCTCATTCCTAAATGCAATTCCAAATCAGTTTGTAAAAGAATTTTTTTATTTCTCATTTCCTCATAATGTGAAAATTAATATTTACCTTAAGGTAAATGGTGCGGGGCTTATCAGTGAATAACAAAATTGCAAGCAAAGAACAGAAATTAAATTGAGTGCTATTTGTTCAAAGATCGCAAAGAGACGTTCAGTTCTTGAACTTATTAGAAAGCTACAATTTACCGAAATTGACTTTTTTCTTCACCAAGGCAATAAGGTAACTGCAAATGTAAGAATGTAAAGATAAAAATTGACTGAAGCTGACCGCCTTTGTCTAGGCTGCGAATTGAGAAGACACTGAGATTGCGATGGTTTAGACATTACTTAGTCACTATTGGATTAAAATACTCAAAATAGCGTCAATGACTAAGATATTTCGGAGACAATATGGAAATACCTAACAGTATGCATTAACTTCATAGTGCAACTGATTTTAGCTTTGAAAGTCATTTTAATCCAGAAACGCTATTTACCTCCATTTCATTTTCTCTTATTAAGTTATATTGCAGACGAATTCGTGAAATTTAATTTAAGAAATTGTATTCATCTTTTAACACTAATGATTGATGGCATGACGCTTAAAATTTAAATTAGAGTATGTACTGTAACCGTAAAGATGTGTCACGCATACCTGATTGGATAATAATGAGCGCATTTAAAAAAAGACTTTATATTTTACCTAATCATATAATTATATATTTACTAATTTGTCAGTTAAATTTATAAAGCATACAACTGTAGGTACGAAATACACTGGTTCTCGCTAAAAGGGAGTTATTAATTTCCTTAAATTCCATGTTTGTTTTAATAAACTACAGGAATGTAGACAGTCACAAAGAAATTGGTTATAAATTCTCTCTAGAGTTACCTTCATATGACTGCCTTAGATGATAATTTCCAAATGGTAGATGCAGGTCAGTGAAGTCGAAATCTCGTTTCGAACTTTGTTTTTCAGCTGTAATGAACCATGTTTTGATGTCATTACATCAAATGATTTTCTAAACTTCGCATCATTGAATTACGCTGGCATATTTTTCTACATATTTGGCTTTTATCACAATATTTCTGCCACTGTTAAAGTAAGCATGCTTATTCACGATCAACTGACAGATAATTAACATGAATCTACTCGTTATAAAGGGATATTGATCATTATATTTAAGGCGCATTGTTTAAAAATGGTTTAAACTTGTTAAGACATTAGAACAAAAGAGGCAGACGCGAACACCGGGAAAGGTATGCTGGTTTACATAAGACACAAGGGAAAGCAAATAACTATGATTTACGATGCACCTTATGTGTTTTCCAGAATGATAAGCTGTTTTTCGAGTAAATGGTAGTACAACACGCTCCCTCCTACATTTCGTAAATTAAAACAAATTGCGATGCCATTCCAAAGTGGCGTCTTTTATTCATTCCGTCTTAACACTTCAGATCGCGTTGATCGCGTCAAAGTTACAATTTGTCTGTATGACTTCTAGTGACCCGTTTAACGAGTGAGAGGGAAACGTGAAGTGCGTTCATTTGCAATTAAATATTAATGTTACAATTTCTCAATTATCTTTCAAAACAATACCATCTTGAACAACCTAAAGTGCTTCCAAAGTCATTTGGGTTAAGGTTCTATAGAAGGTAAGCCTGGCTGCAGAGGTACCTGTTTTTCGCCCAGAAGAACAGAAATGATCGGAGAGGCCAGTAGTCTGAGACAGTGGCAGGATGAGGGATGTGCGTCTGTATTCATACCCGCGGATAAAACATTGAGAAAAAGCAGTCTTTGAAAAAAAGACAGACAGCGAAAACATCAAGGAAGCATGGTTTAGCCTTTGGTATGACAATATTTCCTACGCATTTAGTAACATTGAAACCAGTTTGATTAATTAACGATTCGTGGATGAGACTTAGGTGAAATTTAGATAACCTGGTGTGATAGGTGAGTAATTTGAAGAAAAAAAGCCGCTACAGTTTGCAAATCGTTCGAAAATAAAATAGCCGAGGTATTGAGTTCCAATATCTATGGTTCTTATTTGATCATATGCCCCATTATGCAGACCCATTTCAGTTGAAACAGTAATCAAAAACCGAACAGTGACCATATATGTCCTATTGAGCCTGTAAACTAACAAGTTGATATTATCTAAGTTCGTACATATCGGATTAGCTCAGCTTAACTCAACCGTGTTGGGTTAATCACGCGGAACCTCAGCATGCTTCCTTCGGCTAGTCATCTTCAAACTATTTATATTAATATAACTGAAAAATTATTGACTTTCTTTAAAACATGTGGAATGGTTGTATCTGTGCAAGAGCAGAACTGAATTAATATAGAACGATTTGTTCCCGGGAGTCTTGTGCATATACATCAATCAGGAATTAAATTCAATTTCCTTGATCACTGAACAAATCAAATATGCCGTTAAAGGCACATAAGTAAGGTGGTTAGATTTTGTCTCTTCCGGAACTTCTAGATCGCCCACCAAGGAGAAGTTCCTTTCAGCCATAATCGAGTCAAATCAAAGCTCATCTTTCTTCCTGGAGGATAGATGTAATCAATGCGAATTAATCAGTTTTGCTGAACTCATTTCTCTTGCAGATGAAGAGGTGTCAAGTATGCTTTTTCACAAATGAAGGCAATGTAGAGATTCCTTATCTTCAGGATCTAGCGTACTTCACAGCTAACCTTACATGCACGCACATTAATTTCAGTTTAATTGGGCCTTCTTGAGGAAATTCCTGTCTAAACCCATTTGATTAATTTTCAACGTGGCCTAAGGCTACACCCATTAATTCAACCCCAACTGATGCGCTCATTATCAAAACCTGTCAAAAAGTTTTCTTTCACTCGAGTACTAAAAATAGTACTCCCCGTAGAGGGTAAAGCTTCCCAACCGTTTACTGTCAAGGTCGCAGATATCCCCGTGCTCTTGTAGTCAAGTGTATATTCCAAATCAAAATTGGATCTAACGGTGTTTATATGCAGTCATCTTTAATTTTGGAGCCTTAAAGATCCATCAATAAACTTGGATGATCGTTATTTCCGATGCATCAGAAAATCATGAAAAGATTCCTTGTGGATTTATAGATCTTAGTTTATGCTTAAATTCTCGTGTCATTATGAAGTTCCAGCGTTTCGATACTATTTCGAGGGGATAAATTGTTTAAAAAAATACAATGCGGATACAATTGCACTTATGAAACTGGCAGTCTAATAGTGGGCTTTGAACATTACAAAACTACAAATTAAATCCCCTGTTTATTTTAATATGACAATATAATTTGCCTGAATTTAAATAAAATAAGAAAATTCTTGAGCCCTGATCTATTTCTCACCTGTCAGCCAGTCTAATACTCCAGGAGAATTCGTTGTTGTGTGACAAAAAATGACATCAGAAAGGACTGCTTTCTTAATTGAAAAGCATTTTTTTGAAAAATTCTAGTAAATCAACTGCATTTCACTGTCATATTAAATAAACCGATACTGACTGCTTGCAAGTTGATGTAATTTAATAAATGTGTTTCGGGATTGTATCTTAATAAGGCTATATAAGAAACAATAAAATTTGAACTCTATTTTGCCATTTTCTCTCTTTCATTATTTATATAAAGTCTCTTACATGATTTGGAATGTCTTTTCGAGTATTACTCTGTATCCGTGATTACTAGTCTAGCCAGTCAAACAATAGGTGATATGAATAACGACTTGATTATCTAGAAAAGTAAAATGAATTGAATGTAATAGTCAGTAGTCGAGATTGATAGGGAATGTGAAAGAACAAGAGCATCCTCATGAAATAAAGGCATATGAAAATAGACGTATATGGAGGAAACACCTTCTTCAAGCGTCTATACCTCCGAGTTGGCTTTTAAAGGTTAGGACTGGGTTGTCAAGGAAAAGCCGAGTACAAATCGTTGTTCAAGACTTTACAACTCATTCTTGCCTATTTGAACCACTTATATCAATACCCTCACAAAAGTCAAAATTATTAAATGAAATTTATAGCAAGCCTTCAAGCTAAATTTATAAAATTTGTATTAAAACTAATCTTAATAAATTAGAGCTGTCATTTAATCAGTTACCTCCATTTTAAAGTATCAAATTATTAACTATTTTTAAAACAAAAGCGTTGAAGCAAAAAAGGGCTTTTATTAACAGTTTCCGTAAAAAGCATCAAGCGGCTTTTTTGAAAATATCGTCGCATTGAAAGAACTTAAAAACAAATGCAATTCTATTCTCATTTTTTATGCGAAAGAAGTCAGCGTTAAATTTTAACTCAAAAGAAAATTTTCAAAAATAGAATGACAAACTGAGCATCACGAAATTTTGGGAGATTCAGCTGATAAAAAGCAAAATATAACTTATTATAACTTTACGTGTGAAGAACTGCGAGGATAAGTTTGATATAATCGCAAATTTACTTTAAATATTCCTTATTTCTCATTTTTTGCAATACCCACTGTGCAAGACACGCAAGCTTAAATTATTAAAATGGGTCGAATAGCTTTTTTTATGAAAGGCGACTTCTAAAAAAATTATTTAATATCATAATATTATGACTGAGGAATGGCTGGGTGGAGTTGTTGGAAGAAGTCAAATGGTCATGACCAAACTGTCATTTTTATATTTCCTTTATCAAACGTTTTGACCCTATTAATGGCTATCACACCAGCCTGAACGCAACTTCGTGAGTTTATCTGTAATGAAGCTAATTTCAAATTTGTAACAAAGTTGTACGATGCAATTGTAACCACCCTAATTAAATAGCCAACCAATAAGTTCCAGAAATGGAAAAAATCTTAAATCTGTATTCCAGAGGCCGCAAATTGAAACCTGAATTTTGAATTTACCTTTGCAGTAATATAAAAGAGAACAATTAAATAATCGCTAAAATCTTATTTGATATCAAAACACTTGATTCCTTTTTAAATTTTTACTAACTGACGAGTTGCACATTTATAAAGTTAAAGTTTTGCTTTAATTAGAATTGGGAGAAGAAGTGATTAAAAATGTGTTTTGAAAAAAAATGAAATCGAATTTATTTTTAGAATTTCCGGGGCAAATTAATTAGCAATGGAGTAGTCAGCCACTCCTATTATTGACTGCATAATAGCTGTGGTAAACATGGTCAGCCTGGACTCAATGCCAAATCTGTAATGTGCCATGGCTCACTGAGTTAATGATCGGCATTTGAGCATTTAACTTTGTAGTTTTTTTTGAAAGTTTGGATTCTGTAACAAATGATAGACAGTAATTCAATAAAAAGTACTTAGCAAATTCAAATTTACCAATCAACCTTAGGATCATTCCATTTTGGGTAAAGTAGGGAAGTATATCTTGCATTAAATTAAAAAAAAGTAGCAAAAATGGTGTTTGGAGATAGGATGGATACTGCCTTCGCCTTCCAATTCTACATCCAATAAATATTTAATGAAAAAGATAACAGCAAATGCGCACACCTAGAGAGAGAGAGAGAGAGTGAGAGTAATACCAAATAGATCACAGCCATATTATTTATTTACTCACAGCCCACCAACAACCAAATGACCCAATGGGAATATCTCAATTTAAAGGAAAGTAAAAATTATTTCCTTCATTGCACCAAATTAAAATTAGGATGTGGAGTAGAATCTTTCAATTTCGTTTCCGACTAGAATTTACCACCCCATATTTGTGAAAATCTACGAGTAAGGAAATTGGCTAACTTAGATAAAAGGTCAGTGTTCACATTGAATTCACATTTAGGTGCATGACACGTAATCACAAGATTCAGTTGAAAAAGGGCAGTTTTGATGCAATTTTAATTTACAATTTTTATTCAATCTCATTCTCCTATCTTTTATTAAACAATATAAAACCTCCGCGAATTCCACTGCTTTTATTCCAAGAGGCTCGTTTAGTGAAAATTTGAGCACTTAAGGGTATACTCGTTTGATTTCGTGAACTTATCCTTCATATTCTGAACTTGGCTGCTCAAGAATACATCGCCACCAATAGTGCATAGCCAGTAAATCAATAATTTAGCTGTAATTCAAGTTAATAGAAGTACAATTATTTACTCAATAATGAACCCTTGTTTGAGACACAGGTCATGTCCTTCTCGACCTAGAGTCTGAGAAGTTATAGCCCAATAAAGTGGACAACTCAACAATCTATAGAAACAAGTCTATTTAAACTTAATGCGTCATTATTCACTAGAGTTTCACTGAAGTTACTTCCACTTTGACCTAATGAGTCGTGATTTTTGACAATATTGACACTGACACTTGCATTACAGGTTTTCAAAACTTAAAATATGAACAATTCTACTATTTATTAAATTAGACCAACTCAGAAAGCCTATAGTTATCTCACTTTTGGCACACTGAAACTGGTAGGTAATCGATTGAGGTCAAAAACTTTGACCACTACGAGGTTCTTGTTAGAACTTCTTTGATACTACACATATTATCATTTGAGAGTATTTAATTTGCCCTATAATGGTAGTTTTAGATATTTAGAACGTAGATCCCTCTTTAGGCCATCATTCCATTAAATGTCTCAGTTAGAACCACCTCGAAAAGCACTTTTTGTCCATACAGAGATAACTTGGCAGGATAATTTCTTGTAGAAATAAATCGAATCTGGTGTTCAAATTTCACATATATCTACTTATGTTATTGCAGTTATTTCTAAACTGCCCGATGGTCAGTGGACTCCAAAACTTCATGGTATCAAGGCCGGAGGCTATTTGGGGAGGGGGGAATATGAATAGAAAGTAAAGTGATCAATTCAAAACAATTTATTACTATTACTATTAATGCTCGATCACGTTTAAATTTATTTATTTCAAATGGCAGGCTTTATGATATTTATCATTAGCCCTTAATCTTTGACTTCAGCTTCCCCCAAGAAGGAGGTGGTACATTTATAGCAGTTAATTAATAGCAATTCATTAGCTGTCTTCTTGCTTCCCAGTATCTTTGGCTTTCCGTACCTGTCTTTAGGGCTGGACACCGAATCAGGTGGGTCTTATCCATTTCCTCCTGTAGGTTACATAGAGGGCATGTGGGTTGAGTGTATAATCCCAATCTGTGAAGGTGTTTTGCCAAGCAATCGTGTCCGGTACGTTGTCTAAACTCAGCAAC
>UZAE01001254.1:0-14287 GCA_900617975.1 Rodentolepis nana | reverse complement strand
GGACCCCAACCCGCAAGTTGTAGATCTTTTGATGAAAGTGAAGGCATCGCACCAAAGATTAAACCTGCAATCAAGAAAGGTGATAATTGTAAAGATAGCTCCGATTCGATGAGTACTGGAAAACGATCAGTGTAAGTCTCGCTCAATCTTTAATCATTTATTTATTTCAATTGGCAGGCGTTTTGATAGATTTCATTAGCCCTTTAGCTGACTTCAGGCTTTACAGAGGAGGGGGAGGGAACATTAAAGTGGCAAAAATTCGAGAGGGGAGAACAGGAGAGTGTTTCAAAGATGTAAGAGACAGACAGGCACAAATGTTGAGTAAAAGGTAAGACTAAATCTGCTTAAATGGCGGAATATGACATACAGTGGGGTGATGGTAGTTTGAAGTCAGAAGTTTATTTATTTCAAATGGCAGGCTTTATGATAGTTATTATTAGCCCTTTAGTTGACTTCGGGCTTCACAGAGAGGAAAAGGAACATCAAAGTAACAGAAAGTCGAGAGGAGGGACAGAATAATGATTGACAGCTGTGAAAGAGTCAGGCAGACACAAAGGCAGAGAAAATGTAAGATAATTACTATAGAAGTGGTTGAATATGACATAATTTCATGTTAGTTTGAAGTCAGAAGTCAACTACCGGTTAATAGACTTTTTGCCGTATGAGTATACGTTGCCCAGGGTGTATCACGTAAAGGTAAGTCTATAGCACACCCTGTGTTCAAAATAATGGAAGGAGTTCAATTTGATTCTAAGGTTCCTTGAATTCCATAAAATGTGATCATGGCTATTTTCAATAATGCTATCAAGAATAATACTGAAACAATTTCGCTGCTTTAATTGTGGGTGAGTGAGGGGAGGGAGGCAATCGGTGTCGGAAGGCAGCATGCCCAAATGGGGTAGAAATCTGTGCTATGTCTCGTACGGGATAACTCTATTTGATTGAGCGCTATCTGCCTAAAATGAATTTCAAATTTCAAATTTGAAGTTCAAATTCTTCGTGCTCTGGTTGGGAAAAAAATGCTTACCTAAAATGTCCTGTGCCTACTGGCCTACTTGCCAAAATTCAATTTTCATCCACTGACCTAGAAGTGACTTCACTGAACGTGAGGTGTTTGGAAGCATCGAAATAATGAGAATAATTAATCACTGTCAATTAATTTTGCGTAAAATTAAGTGAGGTATTGGTTTCATATCCACTGGCATCTGAATGACTACCCTTAATAATTGCAAATTTTTTATGAAACCTTTCAATTCAATTCGCTTAGATGGGAAATTTTATGCAGTTATCTAAGTGTTTCCATTTAAAGACTTCCCTTAATAATATAAATTCGGAGATCAAAATTGACACCACATCACTAGGCATATATATATATATATATATATATAATCTGTGAATTTAGTTCTTGCCCACGATCAACTGTAGCGCTTCTGTAACCGACTTGGCTCAGATTTCTCTACTGCATTCGGCAAATAATTTCGCCTCCAAGTGTGATTCGCTAATGGATTCCTCCACATTAAAGTACGCATTTTTGGCTGTTTGGTTTGCAGCCATTATGCACAGCCTCGACCGGTTTGAGCCTTGTGAATTGTTTGCTCTCGAAACAAGTTTCCTACTAACTTTGTCCGTCTTCTTCTCATCTTGCTATTTTTAAGAATTCCTGCATTTGCGACTTTGCGTATTTGTTTACTGAACTCGTTTTAGGCATTATTAGAGGTTAACCTGAAACAACCCATACTTCTTGAGAACGCGTGACAATTGTAGGTTAACACGATTGGTTAGAATGCAGGAATCTGAAAAGCCTCAACCAATAAGATGACAATGTAGCCATGAAAGTCATGGTCATTGCCTATAACTCGGCGGTCAGTATATACTTTTCTCATGTTTCCAGATCTTTACAAAGTTTGTCCTCGCATTTTTAGTAATCTATGGGCAAACATTTTAAAGATGATGATGATGATGATTGGCAAAACTGCATTTTATATATCTGCTTTCGGCACCCTTTTTTACTCCGTTAATGAATTAGTAAAGGGAGACTTCCGCTGTAACATAACTGGCTAGTCAAAACATTCCAGCATCGTTTTGTTGCGCATATACATTCAAAATCGGCTCCGCATAGCCACAGACAGCCAAAATTTCCTGGACACAGCTCATAAAGTAACCGTCAACTCACTTCAAATAAAAGTTGTTCTCAACTGGAAATAGGAAGTGTGCTAATAACAGCTAGAATTTTACTTGAAGTCCTAAATTTATATCAAATGGCAGGCGTTTTGATAGTTATCATTAGCCCTTTAGTGGACTTCAGGCTTCATAGATGAAAAGAAAAATCAAAGTGAAAGTCGAGGGGGAGGGACAGAAGAGTATTTCAACGATGAAAAAGACACAGACACAAAGGTAGAAAAAAGGTGCGGTGAATACTGTGGAAGTAGTCGAATATGACATATAGTGAGGTGATGGTAGTTTGAAGTGAGAAGTCAACTGCCGGTTTATAGACTTTTTTGTCGTATGAGTATACGTTGCCCAGGGTGCACCACGTGGAGGTAGGTCTATCGCACACCCCTGAAGTCCTAAATTAAGCAACTCCATATGCAATTATTTAAGGAAAATAAAAATTAGTAGTTTATTCATCTACTACTAAGTTCATGTTTTAATAAGTCTAAATAAATGTCACATTAACATCAAATTGTAGGCCTTAAGAGAGTTATCATCAGCCCTTCAGTTGACTTCGGGTTTCATGGAGGGTAAGAATATCAGTCTCAAAAATTCGAGAGGGGGAGAACAGAAGTGTAATTTACAGATGTAATAGGGGTAGAGAGACACAAAGGTGAGTACTGTGGAAGTGAGTATACTTTGCACAGAGTGCACCGCGTGGAGACATATCTATCGTGCACCCCAATTAATGTCATGTAGTGTATACAGTTTTAGTGTAATAGCTACTGAAAATTATTATTATTTCAATTGACAGGCTTCATGATATTATCGTTAGCCCCTTATTGACAGGGAGCATACATAACAGTTAATTAACAGCAGTTCATTAGTTGTCTTCTGGCTTCCCAGTATCTCTGGCTTTCCGTCGTTGTCTTTGGGGCTGGACACCAAATCAGGTGGCTCTTCTCCATTTCCTCCTGTAGGTCACATAGGGGGCATGTTAGTTGAGTGTATATTCCTATTCTGTGAAGGTGCTTCACCAAGCAATCGTGAAGCACCAAGCAACGGCTTCGATTCTTGGCCAATCGTTTATGTCAGAAAGTGCCACTGTCCACTGTTTCTCCTTTGCTAGAGCTTTAAGTTCGTTGTACCTTGAGGTCTTGAATTCTCTTTCGAGCTTTAATTTCGTTGCACATTGAGGTCGGGAATTCTTTTCTGATTAAGGCCTTCATTGTGTGGGAAGACCCCGGTCCATATTGTCTTCATTGTATGGAAAGACATCAACCGATCTATGCCTTGCGAAATTGTAGTCCCATTCTCAGCAAGCGCGTAGCACGCTCGTTGCCTTTAATGCTACAGTGTTCAGGAATCCAGTGTAGAACCTCTGCTTTGTTTTTTTCTCTCAGAAGCTGATATAGTTTTTTACATTCGTATATCTCAGCTGTTTTGGGTGGCTCTCTCTCTTTGGGGTGTGCGATAGACTTACCTCCACATGGTGCACCCTGGGCAACGTATACTCATACGACAAAAAAGTCTATTAACTTGCAGTTGACTTCTGACTTCTAACTACCATCACCCCACTGTATGTCATATTCCACCACTTCCATAGTACTCACCTCACCTTTTTTCTGGCTTTGAAACACTTCTGTCCCCCCCCCCCTCTCGATGGCGTGTTAAACGATGACGTGTCCCACATGCTTTAACCACAATCTCAGGTGCACAATAGACTTACCTCCACGTGGAGCATCCTGGACAACGTATACTTTGTACGCAAAAAAGTCTATAACCGGCATTTGACTTCAAATTATTATGATCAGCTACTGCAAATGAATTTCCAATTGACCACTTAGTAACAACTTCAATCCCCATCCCAGTATTGTTTTTGAACTTCACTTTTAGCCAGCATATAACCATTTTCATTGGTCATTTTAGATCGCAAAGGTCAGTGGCTTTTGTGGACGAAATTGACACAAAGCACATATCTGGCGCAGATAAAGATGCCTAGGCAACTGCAAAGGTACGCTATTACTAACGACAAGAACCTCTAAGAAAATAATTAAATTTTTATCTCAAAAGGCGCTATTTAAAATTTAACCACACACTTCCCAATTAGTTTCCTACAAATGTTTTTATTTTTATTTTAGGCCTTCGAGTTTCGAGTCTGAGTCCTGTATGAAAATGAAACTCCCACAATATACGTCCATATTTTTCTAGAATTCAGTGTCTTTTAATGAAATTAGCTCCCTTTTTTTAGCCCAATTTGTGGATAAGCGAATATTTGTGCCGAGTGTCAGCAAGCACACCTAAAAGTGGTACATCACTTACCCCTACACTCTTTAATTAAAATTGGCACTAAGTTGTAAGGATACGTTATGCTTTCCTTGAGTACAAAACACTTCAAATCTGCACGGAAGAAACCGGAAGTTCAGTAGTATTGCCTTAACGGCATTCTGAGCAAGCCATTCCGAGTAAATACTAATCTGCGATTTAATCAATTAGCTGAGCAAAATTTGTGGGTGATTAGACTATCGAAAATAATGATTGCTTTGTCAATGAAATATCAATAATAAAAAAATACTATTAGTTCATTTTGAGAAATATTTCGCAAATGCTCCACACCTAAATTGATCAAAACTGAATTCTAATTATCTCAAATTTGATGTGGTTTAGTGCCTGGTGGTTGCGAAATACACCAGGTAAGGAACTTCAATTTGTCAAGGAAAATTAGGTGCTGTCAAATGTTCCAATTTGCTTTTAAAGCACACTAAAATTACAATTGCAACTATGTTGAAATAAGCTAATTTGCGAAAAAATATAAAGCAGTTATGTAGACTAAAATGCGTACTTTATATTAAACAATTAAGTTGAGGCGATTTGATAGAATTAACCCTAATTCTGTCTCAGATTGTTAGAATGATTACGACTTTGGCCTTAAAATGTCAAAAGTATTCGTGATGGAATAATTAATTTTTAACTGAGAGCCACACACTAGTAAAAATCGTACTGTTAAATCTGGAATAAGTGAGTTCTATAACACGCTCAAATTTATCCAAAGTAGAATGAGTTTCCTCAATGGAGTAACAGCATGAGTCCGCTAAATGAGTGAACTTTTAGTGAAACTAATGCCAATGAATGTTAGACAAATGCTTAAATAAAAGTAAAGAAGGCTAGGCAGATTAATAAAAGCTTCTAGACTTGCCACAACGCCAACGAGAATCCTTGAATTTGCTAAAAATTTGATCCATTATGGGAATCAACAACAAAGAATAGAAGCGAGGTGGCGTGACGTGGAACTGGAAGAAAGTCAGCTTTTAAGAATTGGCTGGAAAGCAGTTAGTTGGGGTATGATAATAGTGAGGAATTACTTAGAACCTTAGGAAAGAGGCCCAAAGTAACTACCATCATGTGGTAGATAGGAGAGCAGAAAGTAGATGAGTAATCAAAGAGTGTAAAAAATTTTATGCATTTTCATTTGTTAAGATCGTTGGAAAAAGAACAAAGGCCAGTAAAACAAATGTCTGCCTCTTATCAGAAAGTTCAGTTCGTTTGCTTGCTTGCCAATGGATATGTAATAAATCACTAACTGCGTAGTTTGACGATAATTACTGCCCTAATAACGTCTGAGGTGGACATAATTGACTAAGTACCTAAAAATCGATACACCTGTGCATGAGAAATAATGCTTATGAATTGCTCTCGAATGAGGAGAACATATTCGAATCGGATTTGCTGGCATTCAACTCTAACTACAGCCGAAACATTTCTTATCGATCGGTGAATTAATATAATGATTTTCAATATAAAACACACAATATGTTTATTTTTTGTGTTAAGATTAATTACGAATTTGACAGACTAAAGTAGGAGAAAGATAATATTGAAACAAGCTCTTAATCTAAGATTGTCTGAGTAGATTGATTTAGAATTGCACATTTTTACTCAAATGTGGCTAAGATTTAGGGAACTACCTCAAGTGCAAAGAGGCTTGTGCGTTTTGGAAAAAAAGGGTCCTTTTAACTCATTAATCATCGTTCTTTGAAAGGCGAGAAAAGAGGGGAGTGAAACGATAAAAGGTCCATTTCACTTCCTCCACCTTCACTAACGCCTTGATTGAACAGTAAACTAAAAGCCGGCAACTAAAGTAGGGTCTTATTAGACCGCACGATTCGTTTTTACAGAATATTCTGCGCGCGTGAGTCTAAGAAACCAAAACCGCAATTCCGAGGTTAAACACAGCTGTTTGATCTTTTGTTTTACTGATGCAATGATCCATTGCGCATTGAGGCAGAGGTCCAGTAATCCAAGTTTAGCATCTATTTCAAAGATGGTGTTAAGTTTAATTAGGTTACTGCTTTGTGAAGTCGAGATGTAATTCCTCTCAGTACCAGGTTATTATTACAAATTTCCATAGTTAAGATGAGTTCTCAACGCGTTTTGATGATTCCGCATCAAATAAGAAGCAATCTAAGAATACGATCATGGAATTGGTTTGTTAATGCATGAACCTAAGAGATACTTAAAATTGGATACAACTTCCATTCTGGGCTTTAGATAGAGTGATAGAGTCAGTCTGGACTCAGCCAAAGGTTTCAGATACTGCCGTTTCTCCACTTATGTTATTTGTATCTAATAGATATTGATAGATTACGGTTTCTCTAGACTGCGGTAGGTAAGACAGGTTCCAGTGTTTTCAATGAACTTTACTAATTAATCAAGGACTTTACAGTTCTTAATGCAGATTTTGGAAGTCGAAAGCCTCCCCAAAGGATAACTTTCATGAGTGTATCGTGACAAAGCTTTAATAGGATTGATGATTTATTTTCTATAAAGTACAGAAGCTAATTACCCAAGGCAAATCGCTGACGTTCCATCACACAGCGATGTGACTCTGCGTTCAGGCGAATGGATTTAATAGCAGCTATAAGTAATCACTTTTCCATTGCAAATCACTTAACTAATTGGGGTTTTTTGTAAATATCGAAAAAGCGAAGTTTGTGTTTAGATAGGAAAAAAGATAAAATTTTCGTTTGCTTGTTGCGTAGGTGTCCCGACGTGGCAATTATGTGGGTGGGGGTTAATAAGGGTTAATCTCAATTTATGCTGATTTCTCAGGGGAATTAATTTTTTTTCGATAGGACACATAAATAAATAAGTCATCATTTAAATTATGGTCAATATTAAAAAAAAGATACAATTCTTTAGATGATATCTATCTGGGCATTTCTTTTTGACTGAAAAAAGTGAAAGAAATAGAGCAGCATTTGATTGAAAGTTTTAAATTAATTGCCAAATGAACTCGGCTTATTCCGTTGCTGGAATTTTTTCGAAATATGCCTCAAATAAACCCATAAAACATTTCAGTGTTTAGCACCAACTTTGAAAAAGTGACATTCATGTCCTGCTACTATTACTACTACTAATAACATAATAGTAGCAATATTTTATCAAGATACCCACTCGTCGTAAAATGAAAAATTCTAATAATTAATTTTATCAAACGGTTCGGTTAGGCAGTAGTTATTCTCATTTACTTGAAAATGACTGGAAATGGAGCAATTTCAACTTTGATTTGAAGAAAAGCTTTAAAGGTCTCGAATAAGATAAAAAAGACATTATCGAACTTTTCTACCCTATTCAAATAAAGAAGTATGTTCTGGCAATTATTGTTGATTACAAAAATAAGGGTATCCTTCATGACAGGGATTTCTTATTTCTTTATCCAAAATAAGGTGCAAATTCTTGAACTTTTTAATTATCAGTTTAAGTTGACAAGTTCTGCTCGAATCTCAATACTATCATAGCTTTCTTCTAAATAGATCCAATGATCTTGTATAGTAGTAACTGTCGCCGCCAATCAGATGACTTCAAGAAATTACTGTTTTCTCAATAAAATGCGTAGAGAAGATAAAAAGGGACAATTCATATTCAAAAAAAAGATATAATAAAAATTTACAGTTAATTATTCAGTAATGTTACGCACCGGGTGTTAAGGGATGAATAATAAAGATACATACCTGCTGAGACTCCAATGGTGAGCTAATTTTAAATTTTGGTATTTTATCATATCTGAGTTATTTTGAATGAAAGAAGTCGTGATGTTGATTCACGATATACATACCAATTCAGCTTGTTCAATACTAACTCCCTAAGTTAGAATTGCTTAAGCTAGAAATGGTTTATCCTTCCTCAGCGAATTTGTTAGAGAACAAATACACTTTACACCATCATTTATCAAAATTCCTCTTCATTAGGAACTCGTTTATCTTACAACTCTTTGCTTTTGTCAAAATGAAATTACCACAGTGTTCTGTTTAAGGAAGCCAGATTATTTTTAACAACTTTTTAGGAGAAACATACGATATATTTGACCTTCTAATTTTGACAGCTATATGGTACTTTTAATTATAAGGCTGCAGTGGATGATGAGTAATTTCTTATTTTCGCAATTAATGAAATAAATTTACATTGGCCTATAATTTTGGGACAAATCTGATTATGAATAAAGTATTAGAACCGTCTCAGGCATCAGATTGGAATGGTCATTTAAAGCGACACTTTTTTCAGCTAATAAGTAAATCAATGACGCATATCTCCATTAATTCAATTAATTCAACTTCATATCATTAATTCGAGCAAATAATTTGTTTAATATTCTAATTTTGAGACACGAATAAATATGTACTGTAAATTAGGCAATGTTCTTAGCATTTAGAGAGAGAATTCTTCAAATTTGGGTGAACAATATTAGACTTTATGCTCAAGCATAAATTTTATTGTAAAATGCAAAATGGGGAACGGATTTCAATTGCATTTTCCATTACATTTTCAATAACAAATTTTACTATTTCGACTCTTGGTGGCTGGTATTCAACCCTATCAATGTTGAAGAAATCGGAACACTCTTTATCTCATAAAAGTTGAGCTTATGAGCTGTATAGTAACTGATGGATATGTCAGTAAAGTTAATCCATGCTTTTGAGCTGTGGGAAGGAAATAGTAGCTGGAAGCTAAAATATTTTACAACTTTCGACGAGTTTCAATAAACGAGCAAGTCTCGCTTTTGACACCAAGTTCCATTAAAGGATCTCAACAGGTGATTAAATTCTATCCATTTCCTGCCACGGCCATTGGTACTTTTCTTGAGAACGTCAAGCACAGTCAATTTAACCCATCAGGTAAAGATTTGGAGAGGGGGGGGGAGTTTAGAGCCAAAACATTGGATCAGGCCGAAAACCATTTCTGACGTCTTCCTGACCTACATATGGCCTATTATTGGCTACCCAGGTTGTTCAGGGCTTAACTATTACTCTGATCAACAATTCCGCGTCGGCACCTGAGTTAAGCCTAAGTCCCTCTGCAAAATTTAAAGAAGCATCGCATCACTTGGTGGTATTAACCCCTTAACGAGCTGCAGGACCCTGGGGTTTTCTTTCAAAATATGCTCCATTGGTATTAGACTCGCAACAGAAGGCGCTATTGCCGTTTGTAACATGCTCAGTACATGTCTATAGTCCTCGTCTGGCACACCACCCAACCTCATCACGTCGGCGGTATCAGGCTGCTGTGAGGCACGCGTGCGTGCGGTTTGATGCAATTTTCAATGAAATAATTCGAGCGTAAAAAAGAAGATAGATGTGCATGACTCGGGAAGAGCCTTTTGGTCATGACTCAACTTTTTCCCATCTGAAAAGAACCAGAATATTTGGTCGTCCAAATCATGTTTTAATTTGTTCAGAAGTTTCCTCGCCTTTGTCAGACGACTTTCACGTGCCTTTTGTGCAAAGCAGTATTCAGAGAAATCCACTGGATGTGCGAAAACTGATCAGAACCTCCATTAGGCTTCTTGCTTCAAGTCACAAAGAAGGTAGAGGGGTTTACACTTGCAATGAAAGAGTAGTGTGGATGAATATCTCAAACACAATATACAAACTAGTTGCATTTCCACAACTTTTAACCAACACCTTCCTCCATTTGTCAAAATGTGCTAAAAAATATGGGACGCTGACTAATCAGGTTTTCTAACAATAACCTCTTTCCAGCAATTTCATCTTGTGACACAGTTGTGGGATTTCTGAGATATTATTGAAGATTAGTTAAGACACAACAATGACATTTAGAGCTCGAAGCTGAGGAAAAATAATGCAAAGAACCTAAGAACCCATGCAACTCGTTTACCGCTTTGTACTTTTGGTGGGCTCTTTAAGGCGATAAACTTATGTAAATCCCTTCTTACAATATGCTGTCCACCGTGTTTTCAGATATGCGCACAGCAATAGAGCAGAGTCACTTTGACTTATTTGTGATTCGCTTCCACCAATCATGCTTCAAGAAGATGACTTTGATATAATTCGCCTCTCTGTTCAAGAGGATCTCACTTAAAAGCAAAATTCGTTCTTCCATTAATCCAGTTCCTAGCCTTGGAAGCACTAAAGCTGGCTAATTATAGGCTCAAGATTGGCTGTCTATTTATCTCGGATTCTTGATTAATAACTTAAAGATTTGAAGATCGATGCCATCAGTATGACACACTTTTGCCTGGGAAATGATCTGTTTCAATCTGGACAATTTTATACTGCTATTGGTTACAAAACCATTTTCAGTTTTATAAAGGGAGAAGATTCGAGTAATCGAGTCAGGGTAAAAGTAAGTTTAATGGTGTCAAGAAATAGAGTTAGTAATGGGCCTTGCTAGTAAAGGCATTTGTGAAGTGTAATGCTTGACTATTCGATTGTAAATAATTTGATGATGTTTCAGTTTTGCATTAGAACCTGACTCTGGCCATGTGATACACCACATCTCACACGCAGCATGAATAAAATAAGTCGATTTTAGAGCTAATATTAACAAACAAGCATAAGACAACCAAAACGAAATGAAAACGGACTTTTCCCCATTCACCGTCGAGCGCAGGATTTTATTTGGAAATTCAAAACTGGAACTGTACCCCCCCCCTCCCATTCTTGAATCTTAACTGTCAAACAATGAAACATATTTATTTATTTCAAATGACAGGCGCTTTGATAGCTATCATTAGCCATTTAACTAACTTCGGGATTCACAGAAGGAAGGTTCATCAAAATAGAATAAATTCGAGGGGTGGGGAACAGAAGAGCGATTCACAGATATAAAAGAGGCATACAGACACAAATGTAGAGAAAAAAGGAAGATGAGTACTGTGTAAGTGGTCGAATATGACAACCAGGGGGGTCGTGGTGGTTTGAAGTCAGAAGTCAACTGTCAGTTAATAGACTTTTTTGCCGTATGAGTATACGTTGCTCAGGGTGCACCACGTGGAGGTAAGTCTATCGCACACCCCCACAATGAAACATTTGAAAAAACAGTCTTTGATCACATCCTTCCACCCCCCTCACCTTCAGTCTATTAAAATTTACAGAACGATTAGTTTCGTTAATGCTGGCAGCTTAATGCTGTAAGCATTTATGTTTGAATGGAGAAAGTGAATGGTCATTTGAAAATTTTCAATTTCAATTTACCTCCCCCCCCCCCAACCCTGTTTACAAAAGTCCGATTGGAAGACACATCTTTTTTCTAACCGACAAATGGCTTTTATCTTTACCAATCAGGCAAAAGACTACAAAATTAAAAGGGATGGTTTCACTAGCAACTGCATTCGGGATGTAATGAAAAACATGACCATTTAATGATTAATGTTATGTAAGAATGTGAAAATAATTTCAAGCCATTTGTTGCGCCACAACGTGGGATCCATTTCAAGGAGATTATGAAGAAATGAAGCGTAAGCGAGCAGAAGGTAAATTCATTTTCGCATCAAAGCGAACAAAAATTTGATCTTTCTTGCAAATCTGGGTCTTTCATTCAAAAGTACTTTTAATTATCGAATATTACGTCGAAAATAAAACTGTTTGCTTTGTCCTTGATTTCGCCATAAAAGTATTTGTAGCTTCAACCTGCTAGTAAATGCCGATATTTTTTAAATTACGGAATTGCTTTCAGTCTAAAAGAATTATGTTTCCGTCAAATTTACTAAGATGAAGAAAATTCCTTTTAGATTTTCTTTCAAACTAAATCTAATTATTAGGCAAAATTTTCAACCGGAAAAAATCCTTTTGGATTAACTGTGGTTGATCCTTCTTTTAATTTTTTCAAAAACAGCCAAAATACGACTAAAAGTTTGCGAAGTTTGACTAAAATTTAATGCCAAAATTTGATTTAGCTGTCTCCGGTATATTTCAAAGATTTGAAACCGTCGTTGGGTTTCATATGCCAAAAATTAGGGCAAATTTATTTTCACTACAATTTTTCAATCATGATATTACGAAACAAGGCTCAAACCAGTGTTATTTTGAGATGCACGATCGAGTTCTATGGATCACTTAACCTAGAGGTCAAAGATTAAGCTTTTAAGACAATGGCAATGAAAGCGTAAGACCTGATTGAACAACTCCTAAAAAATACCAAAATTAACTTATTTAAAAATGAACGCATCAGTCCTTTTCAAACTTGAGAAATAATTTTAAATCATTTATCTATCCGTTCGATCGATAAAATTACTAATGACTTTATATAATTCCCACTTCCAATTGCTTATCTTCAAAAAATACAAGTAAATTCATTAACAGATCACTTTGTTTAAATTATCGAATCGGAAGGCTAGGTTCTTAATCAGTTGCTTCAAAGTACCTACTCTTATGGTCTTGGAAGTAATAAATTAAGTATAATCATTATGAGGTTAAAGCTCACTTTATGAGCAAAAATTAATCAAAATCTTGCAGTTATTTTGTCTCTGTTTAGCAATGGTTTGTCATATTCTTGTTGGGAAAGTTAAATTTAGAATAACGCTTTGCATAGCAAAAATATGTTTGAGCAAAAACTCTGTTTTACCAATTTGAGAAAAGTCTAGCGGTGCTTTTCCTGAAAACTTTCTTACCTGTCACTCTTCCCGCTCGAAATCCATTAGAGCTTGAAATATGCCGCGCGCTCTTAACCATCAATAATATCTGAGAATTTTTTTCATGAGATTATCATCTTTGCTTTAAGGAAATATAAAAAAGTTCTCTCCTACATCCATCTTCAAATGTTTCCTTGCATTTTGAAATTCAAAACCGCTAACGCATACGTATTCTTAACTCATTTCTATGAAAAAAAAAAACAATGAAACGTTGACAAAGATGCCTTTGAAAATACCCGTTCCCCTATCCCACTCGCCCAGCCTATTTGAGTTTACATGGAAATTATTTGCTTTAAGAAAAATTCGATTTAAACTAATCCTCCCTTACTAATGTTGCAAGCGCATGTTCGAATGAAGAAGGTGAATCACCATTGCCACAATTGCCTCACAATTTGTACATTTTTCCGTTTCTAAATGCCATCCTATTTTCAAATAGGTTCGATTGAAACACTGCATATATCTGAGTACCGGTTATTGTCCCAATTAATCATGCATCTTTGAAAATCAGAAATGCCCTTTTTGGTTATCTCATCTGCAACGTTAAGTCATTAAATTATTTCCTATCAATTTGGGGTGCGCGATAGACTTACCTCCACGTGGTGCACCCTGGGCAACGTATTTTCTTACGGCAAAAAAGTCTATCACTCGGTATTCGTTTTTGACTTCGATTTATTATGATTAGCTTTAAAAAAGGCTATAAGAAAAATCGCCCTCGTCAGGGCGAATCACTACGTCTTCAGATCCTCCAGTGGAATGCTGGAGGAATGTCTCCGGACTAAAAGATCCAAGTACAGAAAATCCTACAAACGTATGATGTAGACATTTTCACAATTATGGAAGCTAACATTTCGGATGACAAACTGAAGTACTACCAATTCCCAGGTTACACTCTGTACAATCTACCTAAATACCGGCAAGTTGCAAGTGGAATTCTAACTGGAGTAAAAGAAGGCCTCACCTCACACTATGATCTAATCAAGAGTATGGGCTCGACACAAGACAAATGTGAAATAATCAGATTAAATGTTTGGAAATGTCAAAACCAATTCAAGATATATGCAGTCTATAATCCTCCCCAGAATTGTCCAAACTTTGACATTCTGAACATCTCACACAAAACTATAGTACTAGGAGACTTCAACGCCCACTCCACCAGATGGGGCCACAAGGATACAAACATAGCTGGAAAGGAAATTGAAGACACGCTAA
>UZAE01001253.1:0-14293 GCA_900617975.1 Rodentolepis nana | reverse complement strand
CTCAAATTTGGCGATACTTTCGTTGATTCGACACTGAAATCTGAATCACTAAAGGTCAACGAAGTTGCTACCTTGTCTCATCATCCATGTAGAGGCGTTAGTTTACCACCTTATATACCTATTGGCTTAAGCCCAATTTCCCCTAACCACCATCTCGCCGCTTCACATGTGTGCACGGGTTTAACAACTCTCTATCCACATGTGTTTTGTCTCACTTGGGAGAACACTTCACGCATTCATGTTCTTGTCCAAATGACTCATATAGACTGTCTTTGTAAATCGTTGCACGTGGACACACACTTGGCATTGTCTGCTCGTACACTCCCTCTTCTAGTCCTCGTCGTGAAGTGCACAAAGCCTCTGGCCTGTAGAGGGGACTGTACAACGCCTTGTGTTGCGTCCCTGTCAGTTGTTAGTTGAAGTCTTGACTTCTATTATGTACTTCTTGTTCATCAATTCCTGCAATTTGGCAAGTGCTTGTCGCCAATGTCGGAGTTTATTTTTGCCACGTCTGTGTGACTCATTGAACATATGTGGTCCTTCACACACGGAGGTTGTGGTCGGCCTCCCAAATCAGAATTGAATTGTTAAGCGTTGGTAACGGTGGAGATGAAGTGACAAGGCATCGTTGGAACAGGAAGAATTTAATTGGCAGTGAGGGAAATGGATTGAACGTGTGAGTGGCAATGATTGGCTATCAGAAGATGCCAGCATGTGAATCTGCAGTTTAAAGAGAACGTTATGGCAATATTTGGCATCTCCCAGTTTTGCCGCAGTGGTGTGTGATGTAGCCTAATATGTTCGTTTGTGGATACTTTGGTGTTGCTGGCTGTCTGGTTCTGATCCAATGATTGGACATAAGTGGTTGTTTGTTGGAATAAGCACATTGTGAATGCTCTCTTTGACTAACTGAAGTCTTCAATTCAAGTAATTTTATCATGAATGCATATTGGAATTCTTTTGGTCTGCATTGTGTGACTTGTTACTATTCGTTCACGAAGTTTCATCATCGAGTGGTCTAGAAGCTGCAAGTTGGGTGAAATATAAGAGTAGTCGACAAGATGCTTCATGATTATTTCTTTAATCTTTCTCGTTTATTTCACTACTATGTGCATGTGTGTGTGTTTGATAAGTGGTCTACTTCCAATCTGCAAGCAGTACCAATTGAACCACTCATGACCTCCGACGATTCGAGTTAATTATTTTTCCGAAAGACATGAAAACTGATCAATCGTCTTAAATGCCATTGAGGTGTGAAATGAAGATGGGAGATGCTTATAATCAGTCCAGGGAGGCGAAATTCCCATGTGTTATTGGAAAGTGGAAGTAATTGAAGTGAGCGTATGAATTGGAAATATTGGTGAGAAGAATTAATTGATCAAAATTCTTGACAGCTACAAAATAGTGCAGATAATCTCAGGTGAAAAGCGGTACAATTCCACAGAAAAAATCAGTAACACATAAAGCAGGAGTTAGTGCTTCAAAAAATATGAGGCTATGTCTAACAAGAATTTGCCAAAGTCAGATAAAGGAATCGTTTATCGTCTTCTATTCCATGTCTACTTGATTTCCATTAATGTGTCTGTAAGCTACTGTCAGATTCATTACAAGTTTTATTAGAGTTCGCATTAGATGGGGTCTAGTGAGGTTTGGTATTGGAGTCACGCGAGCGAACAAGATCCTGCCATCTCGATGATATCCACGAACGAGTTTGTGTGATTGCATTGTTTTGAAAGCAATTTCCACCCCATCATTTAAAAACATCAAAAGTGGCAAAATTTCTTCGTGTCGGAGAACTAACATCGAGAAATGGGGTTCGTGAGGGAGATATGTCGTTTCCAAATGCGAAATCTAGAACACATTTCGCTACATTGTTTCTCGGAAGGTATTCAATCAACACTCGACTTAGTTTGAAGCTAATGATAGAGTAGAATGGTGAGAAGATGGAACTCGCCCTAACGTCATTCCAAATTACGCTTATTTCAGCATTCAGATCAATAATCTATCAACTGAATGGGACATATATATGCACCCAAGTCGATTTAATGACAAGTTATCAACGAAATTGTAGTTAAAGAGCCAAAATGAGAGAATCATTTCGATGCTGCACATTTTCATTTGATCGTGACCTGCACTCCTGCTCACCAACTCAAAATCCAGTGGTACGGGTGAAGTATTAGTGCAACAAAACAGGGCTGTCAAAATGAGAGAATTCAAATGGTCCTTCAAACGGCCAGATAACAGTTTCATCCCACAACAATTTCCGTGCGACACCAATTCTTACTTGAAAATTGCCAATATCGTGGGGAAAATCTGTTTGTTCAAAAGTGGACACTGTGTTGAAACATTTGAATACACTACCTTGTGCTAAACTAGATTTCATCATGGAACCACTCCCGCGACTGGCCATCCACCTCAATGAATTCCCATCGACCAGCATTGTTCTCGTCACTTCTGACTGGCAGTGCCCCCCCCCATCAACATTGGTTAATTTTTTTATCCAATCCTGTCCTTATTTGGCTACTATTACTGCTACAGCCTCCAGTAGGCAAGTTGGTAAATCAGTGATTAGGGCAGTTGATTGTAAATAGAATCTCCGTTTGCAGACAGCCGGTATCAACTATCACAGTAGGGTGTGGCATTGTGATGCAGAGACGAGACAAATTCTGACAGAAAAGATTTTTCCTGTTCTCGAGAACCACCTAATAATTGAAAGTGAAGCCTTTGATGGCTTACGGTACTGCCGTACTAGCGTCTTACAGTGCTACCAGGCACTTTAAAAACAAAAGTGAATAATTTATGTCAACAAAATGCACATAGTGAAGAGCAAATTGTTATTCACTCATAGAGTATTTTTAGCTGTTGAAATGTGTTAAATCGAATCGAAAACGTGTTCAGGGTTGTGATTTGCTTAAGTGTGTATTTGACAAAATCAGGTTTGAGAGTTTAATTCACAGTAGGAAAATACGGAGAACCAGTAGAGGAAATAAGCTGGGAGAAGGGGAGGGTATTAAACTTTGAGAGCAGCATCTCTAACCTTTCTCCAGCAGGGTATTGAGACAGATTGAACTCATTAAAACCGACGTGTTAGTGTCGTGTCGTGTCTTAGATGCCAATTTTCCTAACGAACAATCAACAGATTCTCTTTTAAATTCGAAACATCATTATTTCCCAATTATAATAATTCCATTAGCATGCTTTCATTCTCATTCCACTCACAGCTCATGATGCCAGGTCAGCGCGCCCAGAGGTGATTTTCGCACTCATTTCAAACCTCCCATAATTTATGTGTTTTCTCCACCATTTTTAGTGAATCGTTGCTGAGCTTAAGTGTTTTTTCGTAGTTTTATTCTTGTTTACATGGGGTGTGTGATAGACTTACCTCCACGTGGTGCACCCTGGGCAACGTATACTCATACGGCAAAAAAAGTCCATTAACCGGCAGTTGACTTGACTTTAAACTACCATAACCCCATTGCATTTCATATTCGAATAATTCCACAGTATTCACCTCACCTTTTTTCTACCTTTGTGTCATCTCTACACTGTATGTCTTATTCGATCACTTCCACCATACTTATCCCTACTTTTTCTCTGCCTTTGTATCTGTTTACCTACCTTTTCTCTGCCTTTGTGTCTGTCTGTCTCTTTTACCAAGACCCCACCGCATTTCATATTCGACTAAGTAAACAGTACTCACCTTTTTTCTACCTTTGTGTCTGCCTGTCTCTTTTAAGTCTGTGAATCATTATTCTGTCCCCCTCTCGACTTTTTACGTGGATGTTCATCTTCCTTTCTGTGAAGCCCGAAGTCAACTAAAGGGTTAATGATACCTATCATAACGCCTGCCATTTGAAATAAATAAATAAGTTCTTGTTTACATTCCTATTGTGCCGTCTTCAGTGTTTATCCTTTCAATAAACATTGAAGACGTGAGGCCAAACGAGATTTCAATGATATCCGTAGGAAAATTGACGACTAGTCAGTCTCCAACCATTTAAAGTACTCGTGCTTCAGGCTGGATTTCCATATTGATGCTGTTGGAATTAAGATGGAGGGCCTTAAACTTCACTTTGAGGTTGAACGGTTGACGTTGTCATGAAAAAATTAAATATCAATGAAGAGCAAGCATTACCCCTTGGAGAAATTAGTGCCTTTTTAATTTTCTTCAATTATTAGTGATGTAATAATATGAATCATTTCATACATAGTAGACGAATCATTATGAAGGATACCGAAATGAGCAGATGCATCGAATTACGAAATTCGAGGCATTTATTCCATACAAACTCTTACAGTAGACTTGTTGGTGGGCTTAAATTCATATGTCAATGGGGAGTACTCATATTCCTGCAGTAACTCATTTAAGGGTCATCACACACCTGTGGTCTCAAAATGAGATTCAGATTTAAATGTACCTTTACAATATCTAGTTGACACTTAAATCATGTCAGCTTTGAACGTTCCAGAGTTGGCAGCTGAGTAGTTGAACTCGTTGTTTGTAAGGTAAGAATAATTAGAGTGATATTTGCCAAACCAAACTATAGTTACTTACATATAATACACTGGAGACACAATGCGACGGCCGTGTATTCATGTCACAGTTAGGAGAGTTGGAGCATGATATCTCAGCATGTTGCAAACGTTGCGGTCTATATCATGACTCTCACTCAAGTTCGGCCATTGACTTACATCTGATAAGATAAATATAGCAGAATTAGGGGTGAACTTCAGATGCAACAAGAGGTAAGGCAGATAGAATAGGTTTCAAAAAGTTCGTCTCCCAGTACAGTACCTGTTTGGGGATTTGAGGAGAGTGACACAGTTTGATTACTTAAGATACCAAATAGCACATGCTTTCATTTGTTCTCAGCCATCTTCATGTTGACCTACCCTCTACAGTCATAAACATTTCCCATGCGATCTCAACACTTCGTGCATATTGATAATGCACATACTCGAGGAACACATACGTAAGCTTTACTATTTCCTGGTGGTTATTAAATGAGGAGTGATAATCGGATCGCCAGTTGATGAAGTGTGCGATTAAATATAAGAATAAATTTAGAATACTTTTAGTCCTTTGTGAATTGGCATTCAGAGGTCGATGGTTAATTACAATAACCGGGTTTTTATACTTGCACATAAAACTGAGTATACATTAAAGAAGGCGAATGTATGAAGTATAAATTAAGTAGGGAGAACTGGACTGCAGTGAATCCACCAATTGTGTTTGAGAAGTAGCTAATCTTCTTGAAACAAAATCGATAATGGGGCACGTATTGTAATAATCACAAATGAAACTTGAAAATCAAAGTAACCTAAATAATCTACTAAAATTTTTTGATATTGCATTTGATGCAATGAAGTGAAAAATCCATTTTAATATTACATTTTTTACAGTTGACACAATATATTAATAGAGAGAATACTATTTACTGTTCTCAATTTATATAGTTTTTAATTTTCTGTAGATATTAATCGTGAATATTAATTTTGCAAGTCTTTTTTTAAATGCACTATTTCGTGACTCAAATAGCAGGCGAAAATTCAATAGATTTCGTCTGTGGCTATAAATTATTACTAGAATGGCCAGGTCTGAGGATCTTGCTTGGATTATTCCAGTAGGTTTTTGACACTTTTTAGCATCTCTTAGATTTCTATCACTGCTGGAATTGCTGCTTTAGCACTTGCTGGAGGACTTATAGTAAAATTCGTTTTCAAAAAGTCTCCCCACAAGTACCTTCAAGGGAAGAGTATTAAATTGCCGTTGCGTTTAGTGGATAAAGAAGTACTCACTCATGATACTAATCTCTATACCTTTGGTTTTCCAAATCAAGACACCATCCTTGGCCTCCCAGTCGGTGAGATAATGAATTGGAATGTGATTATTTATTTCAAATAGGTGGGTGTGTTCAGCTTCACGCCAGAATTAATGGGGAAGATGTTAAACGACCGTACACTCCAGTCACTTTGGATGACTTCAAAGGATATGTCAAGTTTGTTATTAAGGTAAATATTTCTTGCTAAAGTTGTCGAAACGGTTATATTAAAAGTTACTAAATATAAGCCACAATTAATCTTGATTAGACGTACAGAAAGGACGTGAATCCAAAGTTCCCAGCTGGTGGGAAAATGTCTCAGTACCTTGAAACCCTTTCTGTTGGCGATGGAATAGATGTTAGTGGACCCTTTGGACTTATTCACTATCTCGGAGATGGTAAGTTTTATTAAAATATCAAAAACATTTTGTGTTCAAATTGTGATACGAGTTAATTTATTGTTTCCTAAATTTTTAGGTGATTTTGACATCAAGGGAGCAAATCTTCGCAAACTGAAGGCGAATAACATCAACATGATTTGTGGTGGTTCTGGACTGACTCCAATATACCAGATTCTGAAGCATATTCTCAATTCCACCACAGATAAAACTAAAATAGCCCTAGTTTTCGCGAATGAGGTAAACCACTGTACTCTCCAATGTTTATTTTATGAAAGCCTATGTGGTGCTTCATGTTTTATAGTGAATGAATAATTTTCTATCTTATAGACCGAAAAGGATATAATTCTTCGAGATGAATTGGAACAACTGCGTGATGCTAATCAGACTCAGTTCCGTTTGTGGTACACTCTGACCTCTCCACCAGAGAGTATGTGCTTCGTATTTGATTTCTAATCACTTGATCCAATCATGCATTTTTTTTGTTCATTTAATAGTCCAAACTTCCCTACTTTCTAGGGGAATAGGTTCTAATACAGTAGACATGTAGATATCCTTCGTATAAGGTAAGTTTGCTCCCTTAGGAGTAACATATAAGTGCAAATGCCGTACCCGAATGGATTATTGAGCAGCCTGGTCTGTAGTTAGATGGATGAGTAAAATGTATTCTTTGATATTCCGAAATATTTGATCGAATTTTGCTTCCTAATAGTATTATCGACACTGCCCAATCCTTAACCTGCTCTTTGGAACATTCTCTGTGAGAGCTTTTGGAAATCCCAATGGTAGGAAAGATTGGGTTTTAAATGCCGTGATTGCAGCGTCAAGCCTCTCAATGTGGAGAATTCCTGGAAAAATTCGATTGACATTTCTAATCTCTCATATTTCTCGCCTCTATTTTGTATCTTTGAGGGATGCGTTTGACGGATTGTGTTATGCCATCTTCCTCTTATTTCGTGTTAATGAGCTGGTTGTTATTGCTGCTTATCACTTTCTTCTCTTTCTAAACCCTGTTTTGTTAATGTCATTTTAGATTGGAGTTATAGTGCAGGGTACATTGATCAAGGAATGATAGATAAGCACTGCTATCCGGCTGGAGAGAATACAGTGAATCTACTCTGTGGTCCACCCACGATGATCGATAATGCCTGTATTCCAGCATTGAAGTCATCAGGCCACACTGATGCAAATATCCTCACCTTCTAGAGGACATTTGCTTTTCGAGGTGACCAACTTTATCCATTTCTTTAGTCTAATCATGGCTGCATGGCTGCACGCACACACGCACTCACGCATGCACTCACACAAAAACACACATGACCTGCCTTTTTCAGATTTTGCTTTAATCCTACATTTTGCCTCTCTTCATTGATAGATTTCATAATCTTTTTGAGTTAATAATATTGTGCACCATTTTCAACGGGAGATTATTTTAATACAGTCTCTTTCTTGAGATTGTGTGTTCCTTTTCTTCTGTTGGGAGGTAGGAGAACACCTAGATATGTAGTTCCTAATTCGTCAAGACTAGTGAAAGTGAGAAAATTGGTCTCAAATTTGGCGATACTTTCGTTGATTCGACACTGAAATCTGAATCACTAAAGGTCAACGAAGTTGCTACCTTGTCTCATCATCCATGTAGAGGCGTTAGTTTACCACCTTATATACCTATTGGCTCAAGCCCAATTTCCCCAAACCACCTTCTCGCCGCTTCACATGTGTGCACGGGTTTATCAACTCTCTATCCACATGTGTTTTGTCTCACTTGGGAGAACACTTCACGCATTCATGTTCTTGTCCAAATGACTCATATAGACTGTCTTTGTAAATCGTTGCACGTGGACACACACTTGGCATTGTCTGCTCGTACACTCCCTCTTCTAGTCCTCGTCGTGAAGTGCACAAAGCCTCTGGCCTGTAGAGGGGACTGTACAACGCCTTGTGTTGCGTCCCTGTCAGTTGTTAGTTGAAGTCTTGACTTCTATTATGTACTTCTTGTTCATCAATTCCTGCAATTTGGCAAGTGCTTGTCGCCAATGTCGGAGTTTATTTTTGCCACGTCTGTGTGACTCATTGAACATATGTGGTCCTTCACACACGGAGGTTGTGGTCGGCCTCCCAAATCAGAATTGAATTGTTAAGCGTTGGTAACGGTGGAGATGAAGTGACAAGGCATCGTTGGAACAGGAAGAATTTAATTGGCAGTGAGGGAAATGGATTGAACGTGTGAGTGGCAGTGATTGGCTGTTTAACGAGAACGTTGTGGCTATCTTTTGCATCGCCTAGTTTTGCCGCAGTGGTGCGGGATGTAGCCTAGGACGTTTGCTTTGCGGTAGAAAGTAGAAATGATACCCAGTTGTTATAGGAAGCGAAAGTGAATACCTTGGAGTTGTCGACTATCTGGCTCTGAACTTATGACTGGAAGATGGCGGTTATTGGAAGAAATGAGCCTAATGTGAATATACCCCTTGACTAAATGAAGTCTTCAATTCAAGTGATTTTATCATGAATGCATATTGGAATTCTTTTGGTCTGCATTGTGTGACCTGTTACTACTCGTTCACGAAGTTTCATCATCGAGTGATCTAGAAGCTACAATTTTGGTGAAATATGAGAGTAGTTGACAAGATGCTTTATGATAGTTTCTTTAGTGTTTCTCGTTTATTTTACAACTACTACGAGCAATTAAAAATTGAATCATCGCTGACCACTGTTTCTGTTTTTCTATCGGCTTTACTATAGTGATCTTTGAATTGTTTACGTCAACACTCGCATCTATTTACATGTTTACTTGTTTGATAGATGGCGCTATTCGAAGCTGAAACAAATTCGGAATCCTTCGTTCTATATTTTTTGTTTCAATGTGGTAGATTTATTGGCTGCATATTTGCTATTTTTTACGATTACAGCCCATCTGCTTATCATTAATAAAAATTGAATCTCTTTACTATCAGTAAATCAATCATTATTTAATAATTATTTGTTTTTATTGGAGTTTAATATAGTGTTAAGAATTTAGTGAAATTATTAGGTCCTGCTTAGAATTAAACTTCTCCGTTCTCATGCATTTGTCAGCCTTGTTTTAAATTAATAATTACCTAATTGCCCTCTTGAGGTTTAGCCTTTGCTGAAATCACTAATTTCAGTTGTAATTGGAAATTTATTTCTGAAAAAATATAAGTCAAAATAATAAAATAAAATTTTGTTTTAATGCAATTAGATTTGTTACTTAGACTCCTTAATTGTAGTAGAAATATAAGATTTTGCGGGAATGAACAATTCTTCAATCGATCTAAACATGAGAGATCGATTGATCCACTTCTAATTGTGTTCCAATGAATAATTAAAGAACAGAAGGATGACAGAATTCGAGATTTTCGGAGTACACAACTCTGGCGAGGCTGAACGAAGAAACCTCATGCGCACTAGAACAGTCTAGAACATGCGCTGTGCTGCTCTCGTATGGATCAAGTGCGGTGTGAGTGCAGATACCTTTCAGCCAACAGAGAGACAATAGTCGCGGTATTATTAGCGCACCCTTAATTGCGTTTTAATGACTAAGCCTATTGGCAGTGTCACACAATCAGAGTAAACATAATTCACACCATACGATCACTCTTCTCGATATACCTGTTGCAGCTTATCTCATTTCCAGGGCACTTTTATTATTGGGGATTTTGGCATAGGGTTTTCTGACGCTTATGCGCATAACTTCCACAATAGATTCGAATTAAGAGTCCCAGTCATGACAGCTTAACAATGAAAATTCTAATTAGCACTAGGATTTGGCACAAATTATTAATGCGCCAATCAGAAATCACTAATTAAACATTAGAACTTAAATAATCTTGTTAAAGTTGTTAATCAGGATTTAAGTATCGGAATCTTTCAAGTGAGTTGAGTCAATAAGACAGGATCGAAGCAAAATAAAAGGCTTCTTAAAATGCGCTGACGAGGAGAAGATGGAACTGGAAATTCGAAAAGCGACAAATAAATGTTCTCTCCTTACCAAAGTAAGTTTATTTGAATAGAAGACTGTGAATTTATTAGTCTCAATTTAAATTTTTCTCGAAACCCAAGTTATCGCATTTGCATATTCCTATGAATTCCACGTTTACTCTTCACACTCAAGACTGCGTAAGCTAGAGTCAACTATTTTCGCCATATTCTTTGTCTTTACTGGCAACCGTTTCATTCACACATTCACCTTTTATTCTATTGGCGTAATTGCAATGAGCAGTTTCCACTTAACAACTTCTTCTACTATTGCCCTTTGCCATACTTCACATTGGCAGGCGTGAGTGAAGAGGTGTTACAACTACCCAGCTTCTGAATTAAAGTTCCTTCTCCATTTCGAGGTGTGTGTGTGTGTGTGTGTGTGCATGCCTTTGTTGAAGGAGGTTTATAGGATAACTCATTCAGTTCATTACATATAGGGTGGGGGTGGGGGGGGGGGGGGGGGGGGGGGGGGGGGAGGTGGTGGTGGAGAGGACGCGTGGTCATATGCAGAGCTTTGCAGTGTCACCCCACCTATAAAACTCAAAACCGCTTTGATCAGTCTTTCATAACTAAAACGATTCATCTATTGCAAATTCGAGGGAAAACACAAAGAAGAGAGCATCTGTGGGTTGTACAGGAACGAGCATCGCAAAGAGAGTAATGCAAAAAAAAGTGATAAAATTATTGATGGGGTCCCTGATCATTAGGCGCAAAAATTAGCAAGGGTTGCAAGAGAAAAATCTCTGGCTTTTTTCTTATGAAAAGGAAGAGCGTTTGAAACACCATTTATCCGAACGCCATCCCCAGTGTAATCTCCAGTTTCAACGCAAACCTTTGCAACGAAGAGGCAAACATTAGCAATCCCATTGACCAAATATCAATATCCTTTCGCGAAATTAATTGTTCACAGTCAGTGCTCTACTTGTGCTTGTTAGAATAACATAAATCGATATATTGACATTAAATCATGGAAAACAAATTGCCATAATTTACACTTCCTATTGCGAATTGGGAAACAGCAAATCCTACACTCAAGTACATCGGGGTTCAAGGTTTTAAGCTGTGGTAGATTATTCAGAATTCAGCATCGTGTAAAGTGGAATTGCTAATAAACTCAACATTTTCGAGGCTTTTCCAAGTTTAAATTATGGGTTACTTTCCTCATGGCTGGAAAACCTACAGACTGTCAAGTTAATGCGATTAACAGGTGACCGGTTGATGTACATGTCTCAAATACGAAAACATGATCTCCATGAACAGAGATTAGAATTCAATTGTAATTTCTTTGTTCTATTTCCAAATCTAGCTATATTAGACTTGAAGCCAGGAGAAAGTATCTCTACTTTAGCTAAGTTTTGAAATGGTATAAGATGGATTTATAGCTACAAAATTGCCTAAAAATATTTAACTTGACAGAAGTCTGAGCGATATTCACAGAAGGAGATTATGGATTTTCTTTAAAAGTATTAGGTTAATGACCTACTTATCATTGTCATAGGATTCAAAGAGTTTGAAGTTGAGTATAAAGGGTCAATTTATTGAGGTTTTTATAAAAGTGAAGAGTGTGCTTTAATTAATAGTGGTAGCTAATGGATCGAGAGAAATATGCTTATCCATCGGTTTAGTTATTGATCGATTTTGTAAGTGGCCATCTTAGTATTTTATCATACGTTCAATCGATAGGTGCCTCAGTTATTCACTCTACTCGAAGTATGCAAGTAGCGATGCAACAATGAAATAATACGTTGAAGTAATACGTTGATAATTATCTGCAATTTTGTCAATTTGCCAATTTAACCTTAATGGAATCATCATCTAATCGATTTCTAATAAAATTTATTTTCAGCTGCCCAACTTTTCAGCAAGATGAAAAGTGAAGAGAACCTGTTGATTGATCCACTCTATCCAAGTTTAGAAGAATATAACAAAGATTTTGATTATGATCTGTTGGGACAGAGTGTAAAGCTATCTACACGTTTCTTCGCCGATCCTCGAACTCATATTGAATGGTGGGTTCACGAACAGCACGCTGAAATTATAATAGTGGGCACTGCCCTCATGCTGGGTCTTCTGATTCTTTTATTTATTAAATTCTACGTTCTTGGTTGGATTGCCAATGCTATTAGTTCAATAAAATACGCCTTTATTCTGCGCGGTGTTAAATGGAGATATCTAAGAAAGAAGGAAACAAAATCGGATGAATTTGTTGCTAATGTTTATCGTAAAATTGTGGCAAATCGAAAACTACTTAAATATGCTGGTAAAACAAATCTTCCTGAATACGAAGGTGGGAGATTTAATTGGGAAGCCATTAGAAATACTGGTTTTGCCTATGATGAACTAGTTAGAAATGAAGAATACATCAGAGAATGCTGTCAGCTTCAAGGAAAAGTACCCTGTTGCTATCAAGATTTGACAAGGAGTGAAATGAAAGAGTTCTTCCTTGAACAATGTCTTTGCGAAAAGGTAGAAGATAATAAAAATTAAATTCTCAGCTTCATTCTTATCTTTCTATACCTAGACACAATAAAACCTCATTTGATAATTGAATTCTACTTACTTTGTTTTGGTTGATGTAAGTTTCTTTAATGCAAAACAGCCTATTTCTCTCCAACGGCTTTATACATTCGACGAAATCATTTTTAATCAATGAAACTAATTTCAAGAAGAAAATAGAGCATAAAGAATATTAGATTGTGGCGGGATTGAATAGTGATCTAATGTAATTACGCCTTCTATGCGTCTGAAATAATGATAAGTCTACTAAATCTGGGGAGGTATGAAGAAATATTGTTGACGAATTCACTTAAGAGAACAAAATAATTATAATCGCAAAGATGACAATTTAGACATGTTACTGGTTGGTCTATCTAGAGTAAAATTTTACACATACCTCGTCCCTCTTTCATTTCTAACAAAATGCGCAAAATTCCTCGCATTTACTTGATTCTTAAAAGACGAAATTGCTGGGTTAGCATCTGAATTCAAACCTTGGCTGCGCAAGCCTTGATATTGTCGGTAAGTCTGCGTTCCTGGTGTTTGCATTTACTAATGGTGAGAGGTTTTATAAGAGCTACGGCGTGTATCGCATCAAGAACTAACAAGATTACGCTCAGCACGTCGAGGAAAAGGAGATGATTTATCAAGATTGGTTTATAAAGAGAATAAAATAGGTCTCCAATCGTGGTTAATTGTGGAGGGCAAGCAAATGGAAGGAGAAATGAAAGACAGGACGCTAGATTTAGAGTTTTACTTTTCTGATCTAGTCTAATACTCATAAGTCAACGGTAATGGCGATCCATCTAACCCGCTTCAACACTGTCGGTATTTCTTGTGATTGGGCACGTTCTAACGACCATATCGTCATGTGGGTTGCTGAGGCTTGCGAAGCAGAGCACTGGGAGGGCAGTTATTCTAAATGGCCCAAATACTTTAGTAAATAACACTTCCTTACATAACCGTAATTGCTAATTTAACCCGTTTGGTAGTAAAATTGTATATCCTGGAAGTATTACTTAGAATGGTAAAAGCAAACTTCATAATATTTTCATAAAATTCATAATCACCGCAGATATTATTGCATTTAATTAATTGCTAGTCAAAAAGGAGGCGGCAGGACCTCTCAAACTCCAAGTAGATAAATATGATTAAATACTCACTTTAACACACTTACAAATTAACATAATTTAGAATTTTCAAAGGCGACTAAAGAGATGGTGAAGGATTAATTAAATCAAGATTACTGTTAAATAACACGAGTGACTACGGGATTTTGATTAGGCTTGTCACCGTGAGAGAAAAACACCGCCGGTACAACAGTTATTTAGCAAAGCTTGAGACAACCTTGTGGGTCTGTTGAAGAGGGAACAAAGTTCCATTGTTGAGATAGGGGCGATTGAATTTTAATTGGAAATATTTATTTAGTTATCTCGAATGGCAGGCATCTTGATAGTTTCATTAGCCCGTTAGGTGACTTCAGGCCTCACAGAAAAGAAGAAATATCAATGTGGAAAAAAAATTTCGAGAGGGGAGTGGGAAAGAAGAGTGTTTTAAAGATGTAAAAGAGAGACGCAAAGG
>UZAE01001252.1:0-14298 GCA_900617975.1 Rodentolepis nana | reverse complement strand
CTCACAGTCAGCAATAAACTCAATTTGAAGCAGAGAATCACCCAAAACACCTGCGATAAAGGAATGTAGAAAACTCTATCAGCTGCTGAGAGAAAAAACAAAACAGTGGAAAACGCTATGAGCTGCTGGGAGAGAAAAACAAAACAGTGGTTCTATCTATGAACAGCTGAGATAAACGAATGTAGAAACCTCTATCAGCTGTTGAAAACAGCTGAGATAAGGAATGTAGAAAACTCTATGAGCTGCTGAGACGAAAAACAAAACAGTGGAAAACGCTATGAGCTGCTGGGAGAGAAAAACAAAACAGTGGTTCAACAAAGCTGCTGAGAGAGAAAAACAAAACAGTGGTCCTTTAGCAACCCAAAACACCTGCGATAAAGGAATGTAGAAAACTCTATCAGCTGCTGAGAGAAAAAACAAAACAGTGGTCCTACAATGGATTCCTGGTCACTGTGGCATTAAAGGCAATGAGCTTGCTAACGCACTTGTTAGCAAGGGGACAACAGACCGGCCGATGTCTTTCCACACAATGAAGACCTTAATCAAAGAGAATTCACAGACCTCAAGATGCAACGAACTCAAAGCTCGAACAAAGGAGAAATAGTGGACGTGCAACGAAATTAAAGCTCGAAACCGGCCGATGTCTTTCCACACAATGAAGGCCTTGATCAGAAGAGAATTTCAGACCTCAAGATGCAACGAACTCAAAGCTCGAACAAAGGAGAAATAGTGGACAGTGGCACTCTCCGAATAGAGGAGAAATAGTGGACAGTGGCACTCTCCGACATACCCGGCTGGCGAGAATCGAAGCCGTTGCTGAGTTTAGACTACGTATCGGACAGCTTCAAGGTGCAACGAACTAATCAGAAGAGAGTTCAAGACCTCAAGGTGCAACGAACTTGAGCTCGAACAAATGAGAAACAGTGGACAGTGGCACTCTCCCGATCAGAAGAGAATTCAAGATCTCAAGGTGCAACGAACTTAAACAACAAAGGAGAAGCAGTGGACAGTGGCACTCTCCGACATAGCCGACTGGCAAAGAGTTTAGACTAAGTCCGTTGATGAGTTTAGACTACGTACCGAACACGATTGCCTATCAAAACACCTTCACAGATTGGGAGTATACACTCAACTCACATGTACACCTTCACAGATTGGGAGTATACACTCAACCCACATGGACCTTCACAGATTGGGAGTATACACTCAACCCACATGCCCCTTCACAGATTGGGAGTATACACTCAACCCACATGCCCCCAATGTAACCTACAGGAGGAAATGAAGAAGATCCACCTGATTCGGTGTCCAGCCCTAAAGATAACGACGGTAACACAGAGATTCTGGGAAGCAAGAAGACAGCTAATGAACTGCTATGAATTAATTGCCATATAAATACCCCCCCTCCTTTCCACCCTTGGAGAAGGAGAAATCAAAGTTCAAGGACTAATGATAAATATCATAAAGGTTGCCATTTGAACTGATTATAAATTAATTCTGTTGCGATTCAAGCACTGAGAGAGCTTCTATTGCAAGAGAAAATTACGCTAATGAATCAAGCAGGGAAGCCTTCTCCTGTTATTTGCATAGACCGACACTAAAACCAAGTCGAGTTTCGCAGACGTATAAACTATTTAAATAAGTTAAGATGTCACGTTTATAGGGTGACAGGTAAATTGAGATTTTAAGGCTTATTCTTGAAGTTGACTTTTGAAGACATGGAACAGAATGGAGCGTAGAATTCTTTCGAGATGCTTGAACAATTTGCTAGAAATTGGGTCAACATAGCATTAATACCTTCCAGTTTTTCAATAGTAGCAAAATTGAGAAAAAATATGTCAAATTATTTTAAAAAATATATTCCTTGAGGTGGAATTAATGCAGTGTAGAGTAATCGACCTTGCAATCTGACTATTGGGTTCAGCTCAATCTTGAACTGGGCTTATCTGAATATAGACGTCAATTGACGCAACCTCTTTTTACATCAGTTTCAGTGTTAATCATGGGCTGCATGCCGAATTGTCATGGTATCATTTCCCTCTGGGTCTAAATGCCGCACTGGGCTTAAGAATCTACATAAATTATATACTTTTGAAGTCAGTACATCTTCTAATATCCTAACATTTGATCTACGCTTTTTATCTTATAGCATTCTGTAGTCAGAATTGTACTTAGGCCAATTTAGTAGTTATTATTTCTTTCTATTTATGAGTGAGATACAGCTAACCTATCTTTATCTTAGTTGCTTTTCGTTAAGTTTGCGCTACAATTTACCCGTGGCTATCTTCTCATTCGAGCTGGCAAATACAGGCTAATGTTTAGTCTTGTGAGAACTTTATTCATCAATGAAAGAATGAGCAACTCCACGGTACATCAAATTCTCTTGTTTCATTAATCTGTCATTTCCAAGCCGTCTTTTATTGTCAGATCAGCGATTTATTAATCATTAACAATGAAGTTCCTCTAAGATCAATGAGTTCTCTCTACTTTTAGCTTGATTTTTTTCATATCAGATTAGTATTGATAGAGGGTAGTGGGAAACCCCACAGCTTATCCTTCAACTGAATTGAGATGGTTGTATTATTCCATATGGGGTATGCTATAGCTAACCTCCACGTGGTGCACCCTGAACTACGTATACTCATACGGAAAAATGTTCATAAACAGTCAGTTGACTTCTGACTTCTAACCACCATGACCCCACTGTATGCTATATTTGACCACTTCCACAGTACTCACTTCACTTTTTCCCTACCTTAGTGTTTGTCTGGCTCTTCTGCATCTCTGAATCACTCTTCTATTGCCCCTCTCAACTTTTGCTGACTGTCTTTTCCTCCCCTTTGTGAAGCTTGAAGTCAACTATGGGACTAATGGCAGCAATCCTTCAGCCTGTGCTTTGATATTAATGAATATTACGCTATATAAGCTGCTGGTCTTGTTCGGTATGTAATAAATTGTATCGTATTTTCAAAACGCATGTGATTTTTGACTTATCAAAAATGTTGCCTTATTGCCATGCTATCAGGAAGGTCAAATGAAACACCAATAGGAAACATCAACCAAAACTAAAATATGCGAGAAACTAAGTGAAAGAAAGTGAAATTTTATGCAACTTCAATCGCATTCACTGTCTATTAAAATAGAATCTTGGAACATTGATTTCGGTTACCTAGGGTCATATTAAAGCAGAGTGCGACTGGGAGGGTAAAATTTGAACTCATGTGGTCAATATCGGCATTCAATTCAATGTAAGTCCCTTCCACTCTTTTTATTTCTAAACCAATAGCAAATACAAAACCGTTTTATTAAACAAGAAATATACATCGCTCTCTTTAAAGGAGAAATACAAATGGTCATTAGAACGACTCATTTAATTCAACCGCAAGTTTCTTCAACCTCAGGGCGAATTTCCTCTGTGCTTGCATGTAGGCTTCCAAAGATGGGGGATTCTGAAATAAATAAAAGACTTCATCACTCAAACTACATACGACCCTAATTAACTTTCTATATTCACATCATTGAAGTAATTATAATTAACCACCTAGTAAATCAATTTCCCATCATTTGAGATAATAATAAATTTGCTTCCTTCAGTAATAAGTAAACTATTCAATGGATTAGTTTTCCTCCATTCCTTCATCGTCGGATCATTTGGAAATATTGAAAAGATAGTCCGGGCCATATAATTCATCACTCTGGGTATATGAGCATTTTTAGATAATAAATCTAGAGTCAGTAATTATCAGAAGGATTTAATCAATGAAGTAGCTGACAAAATGCACGTAAACAAGCCTAGAGATAATCGGCATTAACGTGTCGAATACCAAGCGATTTTAACTGTCAATAGACGTGGATATTGAAGAGTCTTAAAGGCTTCAGCACGATAGCGCATTGTCATTAGCTGAATATTGACAAACATGGAGTCCATTTCAATGAACCTGGTTTATTGAATTTTTACAAGCCACGAAATATTAAATAAGGCTGCAATTCGGCTTTCGTAATCACGGTATCAAAGTTATGACCTTGGGCATCATGAAAAAGGTGACCTAGTCAATAAACATTGGTTATCAGGGTAAGAGTTTGGCCACTTCTCAAGGTCACAAACCAGGCAGTTTTAGTTGTGGAGCATGAATTGCCCATTAAGTACAATTGAGGTGAAACTGCTTCATGCCTCTGAGCTACAATTAACAACTTTCAAACCCCACCGCTTTCATCTTTCTTTAGTTTGACCATAAGCAGACGCATTGAAAAACTGTGACATTTTGATTCACTTTGGGTTATTACATAACAAAGAAGTGACCATTTTACCGTTTGAAAGTGATTTCTAGAGTTCAGTCTGGACAAAGAAATGACATTCCGGGGCCACCTCTACTTTGAAGTCTTGATTTAATCTCCCCATTGAATACTTACCTCTGCCTAATTAACTTTTATTGGGAAAATGAAAAAAGCGCAGTGTAATTTGATCTATAACATGCTAGTAAATAAAATAAATTCTTACCTCATTTACACCCAGGTTATCGCAATCACTACTTTTGACGGGAATTCGAGCCTGATAGCGAAGTCCTCTCAGAATAGCAGTGACACCTTGGGTTTTGCTAACTAATCCCTGAAATATAAAATAATGCGTCTTTGGTAACAGAAAGGAGACAATTGATGAGCAAACATCAGTTTACACCAAGGTATATGGTAGAATATAGTTGCGACATCACCACACAATCATGTAAATTGCTTCTATTCAAGGATACACAGTTTTCTGCAATTTGATGATAATTAACAGTGTGATGAGATATTAGAGATCTCAACGCCCTATCACACGAACTCCCTTGAGATTTAGTGACTTCAGTGCAGTGGATATCGTTCACTCCTTTAATGTGACAAGTATTTCCTGTTTAATTAGTTTTATTGAGTGAAAGCAAAAAATTATATCAACTTTCGTGTGTGTCTAGTGAGTGCACAATGCGTATTCAATCACGAGTAGTGAAAAAGCTGTGAGACTGCCTTTTAACTTTTGATCACCCGAATAACCGCCCGTGGGAAGGGGAGGGGGTCGGAGGGCGCTTTTTCAGATGGTCGGGCAATCGGAAAACCCCGGAATAATGAAACTTGCTTTCAAGAAGCTTTGCGTTTCATTTTTGTCAAAAGAGATGACTCTTTCTTGGGCAATATAAAATACTCTGCTTGTTACAACCTATCTTATGTAAGCACTCCTACTCAAAACTGCGTGCTTTACGTTTGATGTCTAGTTCTTACCTCTGCGAAGGTCATTGTAAGATATCTTCCAAGCCTAAAATTAAAACTCGTTTATACAATCCGAATTTTTGCACAAAAAAGACATCATATTAAAGAAAAAATGCCTACGCCTTATCTATTACTGGTTCCATACGTGTTGGCTTTGGATGGTAGACCAATTGATCCGGAGTTGAAAATGAAATTTCATGCAGAAGGCGCTGTAAAAACGTGTGGCTTTTGAGAATCCCTTTATAATATTGATCTGAAAAGAATTAATTAAAAAGGATTAATTAATTTTTGGTCTTCAAATAAGTAGCCACTTTGATGTAAAATTCGCGTTCTGTTGGAAATCGTCTTGATTGTCATTTAAATGAATAAATGTCCATTCCTATTATGAGCAAATGATTGCTTCAAAGTACTGACAATAGTTCCCATTGGACATTTCCAACCCTCCATCGTTTACCGATAAAGATGACATATTATCAACTAACCTCGAAAAAACTGTTTGGGCAATTCAATAATAAAAGTGATGGTCTTTGTCTTTGGAAAGTCAAGCGCTTTCGCATTTGCCCTGGAGCGGAGCTATTAAGATTTGAGGAACTAGAAGTTTTTTCATGAAAATTGGAAAGGATTATTAGCCATTCAATAAATTATCGATTACTTGAAAATCAGGGGTGCAGAGTGTCTAAATATAGTGGCTTCACTCTGATTCCCTGACCTCTTGATCTGACCTGAAAATTCCACATTCGCTTCATGAACTATTCATGATAACTAATTCACACTTGTAATTTAAGGATCAAAGTAAAACTGGAAGTTACAAATTGAGACAAGAATTCGAAGCTAGTAGGAAACCATACCACTAGCGTATAAATGACGAATGGACCAGAGTGCCCACAGTTTCACTTCCAGGCGAGATGTTCGTTTAGCGAGGATATATTCCAAGCGACCCAATGGGGGCATTTCTTCATGCGATAAATCGAATGGAGGTTCCCATTGGCAAATCGCTTTCCCCTAAAACGAAAATGTCAATGTCACTCTTAATTTTGATTCAATATGTGTATTCATTGGTCAAAAGTAGATAGAATTTTCCTATTAATCAAACGTGATACCTTATTTTATATTTTTATTGAGGAATATATTTTAATTTTTTGTTGGTGGCAAAGAAAGAAGTACCTTGCGTAAACGGAAAAGATCAAAGTAGTAGCTGTACATTTTCGAATTCTATCAGCGTTATTTTTCTAGATTGATGGTCTAAGTCAACAGCCAACAAAACTATCACATTTCAACTTTCCCAAGCCTGTTGCATTGAGACCAGTTTCTACCGTTATGGAAACTAAAGTCAATTTATTTTAGAGTTTTGTGTTTGTGATGAAAGATTAACCACTTCACACAAAGGTCTGCCACTTGTCTATTTTTCTATAGCAAAGTGTTAACCCTAAATCGCATACGATCGTATTAAAGATAACAAATGAGATGGTAAGTTTGAGTTGACTCACAAATGCCTCGAGGATATCGTTCTTGTGGAAATAAAATGTGGAGTTCCAGTCATCCGCAGCAAAAGAAATAAGGTTGCGGATAATCCTTGATGCCATGTAGCTTCTTTTAAAAGATGGACCATGGAGAATTAGGCTAAAAGTTGAAAATACAATATATCAACTGCAATTTTACATCTTTGTATATGCGCGTGTGTGTGTGTGGGTGGGTGGAAAATTAGTAAAAATCGACACTACATCCTACTACCAATCAAATAAAACCAATCATCTAGTAATTAGTGGGATTAAGGTGTTCTTAGATTTTGTTCTTGGAATCGGAAACTTTCATTTCCTCACTTATCATCTCGAAGATACTTATTACTAACGATATTTAATATTTGTTGGAAGTACACTCACCAAAGGTAATTCATCCATTCTGATTTCAACAGGAATCTTCTAATGTCCTTCTCTGTCCATAAAAGATCCTAAAATATAATAATATAATAATATAAATATTTGGCATTAATAGTCAATAACTAAGTATACCAATATAAAAATTTTATTTAAAAACTCACCAGAATTCGTAAAATTGGCTCTGAGAATTGTGCCAGTTGCGTAGGATCAGTGTTAAAATTACAGATCTGAAAATATTTCGTTTTAAGAAATATTCAATTAATATATTTCAATCAACATTGGATGATGTTCTAGCACACTATACTTAAGTAGAGCGTCATTAAAAAGCATGGTTTAGATCAAATTAATACTTTGCCTATTTGCGTTTATTTGTTCTTCAACTGCGTATTCCGTTCAATGCTCGATTTTACCTATTGTTTCACTGTCTTCTTATTATGGTTGTGTGGACGATTAACCACTTGGCCGATTTGTTAACACGTGGGTCTTGAGGTCACCAGCTGCATGGTTCTCTTCTTCCCTAATATATTTTCTGCCGAAACTTGATGATATAATGGCTTATTGTTTATTTACTTTGATTTTTATTTGTTTTTTACCAAATAGTAATGAACTCGACCACAACTTAGTCATTCCGCTACCTCTGAGTGTGCACTGAAGGACTGTTACTATTATGGCTCCATTTATCGTTTCGCCTCAGATTTTTAACTTAATGGTTCACTCCATCCTATTCTTAGCCCCATCTATTAACTAGCTCCCCCATTCATCATGTTTTGAAACTCTTATACTCATATTATTACATACTTTAAGTTTATTATTGAAATCTCACTCAAGGCACCAATTAACAAATTCCATTAGACTAATTAATGCTATTATAAGTGAAAATTAGTACTTATGTAAATGAGACAAACTTACTCGCTCAACACCTCCTAATGTTCCCAAACCATCTATAGCCTGGAATGTTATGCGAGCAACTTCGCTTCCCTTAAGACTCTTATACAGTGACCAAATGACATCGGGATTTTCTCGAATTTGTCCAGTTGGAGCTGAGAGCATTTCCATGGGGTGAAATATGTCGACATCCACTTCATGCCCACCCATTTCATCGATGTATCTCATCAAGAATAACATGTAGAAACATTTGGATTGAATATTTAAGTAGGTTCCATCTGGGATCTAAAAACACAGAAAATGTTTTCTGAAACTGATTCGAATTAGATACTCAATTTTACGCAACATCCACTCACTATCCCAAATTTATTAATCAGCAAGCGTAGAAGCTGATAACCACTTTCAAATCGAAGGATATAACTCAGCGTATATTGCATTACTTGTTGGCAAAGTTCAAACGTTAAATCATCCACATTCAAATTTTCCATTATGTAAGTTACAGCCTCGTGGAGACGATCGTTCAAGATAGGATCATTAGGGATCACCTCCCCTATATTTAGAACGGCCTAAAAAACAAGAAGATGGCAAGGAAAACTATTCTTTGATGAATTTTTTCCGGCGTTAAGCATTTTTCGCTAATTGCCATATATTTTCAATTTTTTCTCTCTATGGGTCCGCCTGACCACATTATAAGATTTATTTGATCACCTCATAATGAACTGTTTAAATCAACTCGTTTTTGCCGACGCACCGAATTAATTTTAACTGTTTTGTGGGCCATCTGTAAACAGTCTGATTCTACTAGTTTGTCTTAAATTCCCAACCAATTCAAGACAACATTCCTTGTGTCTCATTGTGCATCAATTACTATGCTCTCTCAGATATTCCCTCATCTTTAAGTCCTCAAGCGCACCTACGCTCTGCCTCAACTACCAAGGCATCCATCAAGCTCCAAGATAATTTCCTCACTCTTGCGCGAGATATTTTTAGTCCCCATGGTCTTCGGATGATAAACTTTTTCACTTTCTATTTGCCTATTGAAGAAGTTGTAGTGCGAAAGACAACCAGATACTAGCAACATAGTTACTAGTCATATTTTGAAGTTAAGTTATCACAATTCACTTGAGTGACTTACTTTGAGAATTGACGGACTCACTATTTCTCGATGATGCGACTCGAAACTGAAACCCCTTAGCATATAATCACATAATTCGAGCCGTTTCCCGTAGCGCCTCAATTTTTCTACCAATAACTCCTCAGAGGTATCGCCGGATACCTGAAATACAATAGTGAAGTGATGAGAGAAAATGAAAAGAGAAGTTGTGAGATTAAAAGCAAATAGCTGAGCACATCTTCCTTATTAAGATTACTTGGAAAGTGGACGAAAATAATGGCCATAGTAGTAGATGAGCCTAAAATTTCTCTTGGCATTTCAGAGAGATCTGCTAAGTTTGAGTGCTGATATCATACACCTAATTGAATAGAATAGTATTCTTTTCTTCTACTGCTTCGACTTGGCTCATATTCAGGAGCTTAACAACTACAGCAATAAAACAACAATAATAAAGCCCAAAATACTTCAAAACCAATGAAATTTCTTCAGTATAAATTCAATTTGTCTAGGGTAATAGGGAACATGACTACATCAATTCAACTCAATCATTGAAATAACACTTACTTACCAGCAGCAGCTTGTTGAGAAAGCCACTGGACGATTAAACAGATATAATCGCTGTTGGGTATCTTTCTAACATTGCTGCAAAACCACTGAGGTGTGTTTATTGTTTTCGAACTCAAGGCTTAGCAGTGTGTATCCTGAATGCTTCAGGGTACGTCTTCTCTGCGATAACTGAGGGTGAAACCAGACAAAATGTTTGCTATCAAGAGCCTGGATGTTGGACATCACACAGAGTTCTGGATTCGTCTTAACTTTTTGGCCTCGACTTAATGTATCGTCATATAACGATGCATAAATCGTGACTTGAAATTGATCATTAATTCAACAAGTTAGTTTGACTAAATGAAATCAAAAGAACTAATATTCATATAATACAAAATTCAACATCGAAACACAAATTGATAAAGTTTGCGATAAAATTTCAAAGATAAATTTGGCTTTAGGCAAATTTGAACTCACCACTATGTGCGGATGTTGCGAAACAATCTCATAAATTTCCTGAGCATCATCAAAGCTCGGCCAAAACGCCAGCCCGAGAAATTCAACCTTCGGGTGATTCTCGATAAAGTGCCTTTAAAGTGAAGTGAAATTTAAGAACTCTGAGTTTGTATATAGATATATTTATATATACTTAATTAGTTCGTAATTGGGAAATTTTCTAATCTTGTTAAGTAATGGGCAAGAAGGGACTTTTATCGCTCTAGAGATTACTCGTATTTGTTTTTCACTCTCAACATACCGCCTTATTTCTTAATTTTCTTTTGATTTATATGACTAACTGTTTGATTATTAGGATGATGACCTATATTTCCGCTGACAAACCGATGATCTCCACTCTGGTGGCATGCCCATTGCGCCTAAGGGCTATCACTCCAAGTGCACGCACCTATTGTCTTCTCTTCCTTATTTGGTGATTGTGTGGCAAGCAAGGTTTGAAAATTAGTAAAATGCTTACTCATCTGAGGTGTTCCATATAGTTGGGCACCACATACCCCCCTCCCCTCCCCCATAATGTTGTTTCCACCTTTTCCAATGAATCAATTTAAATCCTAAGAAGGTGACCTGATAGAGTATTAGCACTGTTAAATGCAGTAAGGGTAGAGGAGTTATGCGATAGTCTCTATACGTATATTTCTTAACTTGAAAGCACCCGGCATCTTGACATTCAGAAGAAAACCTCTAACTTGTAATAATATCTTTGAAGTTTGGTGCTTTATTTAAAAAAACCTTCTTTCAAAGGAAATGACTTCGACTTGGATTATGAAATTATATTAAAAATACACTGGTGATCAATCCTTGCTTTGAAAATCGCATTCATCTGTTCGTTCAAAGCTGACCTTTGTGGGACACGTCATCGCATGCCTGCACGCCAAAATTGGGAGGCGCGACCATACAAACAGTGACAAATCATTAACCTCTGCTTGTTTAGACTAATCCGCCATCCTGATCATGATTATGCTTCCTGCGTGACACTATCCGTAATATACCCACTGAATAAACGTACTCCGTGCTACACGTCTGTTTCCATTATAGCTGGGCCATAGCTTACCTGGTTCTGGGAGTCTAGCTAGATGTTGGAGAATTTGCCATAGAGATTTCTGAGTTGGTCAGGCTTTACTAAGGTAGCAATCCGCTACACCTTTAAATGACAGGAAATTAACCTTTGATGTCTGTGTTTCCATTCAAATGATCTCTAATTTAATCAATATAATTGAGATAGACTGGTGCTTGATAAGAAATCGAAGTTAATGAATTCTAGCACTTAAGGCTATGTCTGCTGCATGATGTGTTCTATATACTATACAATAATAAATAATAACACAAATAAATGAAACAAAAAGTTTTGAATAAACGCACCTAATTGTAATCGGAGGAAAGGAAAGTGGATTGCCACTAATATCGAAATGCTCCAGATGGATTAGAGCATTACTTGAGCAAAAATGCGTCAAAGGTGGAAAAGGACGGTTTTGTCTCTCGGTACACGAAAATTCAAGTCTCCGAAGTTCCACCAGCTGCACGATTATCGATATCATCTTTTTCAACACTCGACCCTTTGGCAGTATTTGGAAATGCATGAAGAGACCCTCTAGTTGGTCTTTCAGTGAAAGGAGACAACTTATATCTTCAATAGGGGTGACTGAAATATCGAGGTATTTCAGATGTGAACATGCTGTGACTATAAATTGCAGATCTTCCGCAGTAGCCCTTGTGTAGCTAATATCCAAACTGCTCAAGTTTCTCAGATGGAAAAAACCCGAAGCATCCACTTTTCTCATACCAGTTATGTTCAGACTAGTAAGGTTCTCACGAGTTTCACTATTCAAGTTAGAGACGATTTTCTTAAATGTAATTCGGCTTGCATGAGCAATATTTAAACTCCTCATTTGAAGACTTTTCAGAGACTCAGGAGAGCACCAATGGTAATCGAACCGAAGATTGTTAAGTTCAAAGGAGCTCAGCATTGTATAGTCCGTTGTAAACAGACTTGGACTAAATTTGCCACAAATTTTCAATCTTTTAATTAACTCCTTTGCCAGTTGGGGTGGAATCCGAATGTTTGAAGGAAAATTTTGCCAGGAATAGCTAAAATATTTCGTATCAGGGTCCTGATGAATGACTATCAGTGATGTAAAATCGTTTACAATGACGTCCAAGCACATACTCGTAAGTGAAGTCATATTGCCTATAAAAATCGAAATTTTAATATTAGAGTTTGACGGTAAGTCAAGATCAAATAAAGAAAAATGGGCTGTTTTCACGAACTGTTCATTTTCGACTTGCGACCACCAAGCAGCAGAGATTATGATGGGTGTGTTTACATTCTGATACTTAAATAGTGTTCCGAAGCTTCATACAAAGTGGATTTGTGAACTTAAATGAACCAATTACAGATGGGCATTTGTTGCCCAATTAAAATGAGTCAACTGCATCTATGAACGAATTTGAACCTAACAGATTAGGTACTTGACAAAACGAAATTGAAATACATTTTATCAAGTCTATGTATTCATAAATATGAACATGAAATTAATTGATTAAATGCGAATTAAAATTTTTGATTGTGCAACTTGAACGAAATGAGAGTTTCCCGTTATGCATTAGTTTGAACTTGCTGGTACTCTCATATTATGTCAATCGGAAATATATGTCTGTATATACATATTCCAGCCCGAATTTATTTTTGAGTCGAATTTTGCTAGAAACTACGAAATAAGGGGGAGAATATTCACAATTCCAATGAATGCTAATCTTATAATTTCAGGTCAATGTGTAACTATCGTAACACTTGCAAATCTCAAATGTCCTTTGATGGGGTATTCTGGTCTAGAGACATGGATTTTAGGTAATTTTTGAAGGGCTGTAAAAAAAGAAATCAAAATTTTTTTAATCGATTTCTTTATACATTATTTCTTCACGTTAGAAGAATACAAAAGAAATGAAAAGGTTAAAGAAAATTCAAAATTCCGTTAGTTATCAGCTGATGGAGTAGGGCGTCTCAAAAATTTGGTGCGTGACCATACCCACGATTTTAACTCTCCTATCAATCTGAAATCAAAAAATAAGAAAGATTATCTATCTACAATTATGTCGCTATGTCCGGAACTACAGAAAAGTTTTAGAAATATTTTTTTACAAAATGGTGACTGTCTAAAGAAAAAAATCTTTATGTACCACATTTTTGAAGATTCCTCGATATTTTAAAATTGTAAAAATGAAAATTTGGGAATGGCCGTAGTGCCGGACATAGACAAGTCCCTAAAGAAGACTCTCTTAAAATTTCAAGTTAATCGGTTAGCAGAATCTGAGAAATCGTGGGTATCAGATTCACAAAAAACAGTTTTGGGAAAAATGCGTTTTAAGTTTCAAGTTATTTTTTGCAGTTTAAGTCATAAAGTTATATTTTTAACTTACATTTATTCAATCTGCCATTCCTGCTGAATACATCAGACCTTCCTCGACTTCGAAAAAAACTATTTTCGGCGTCTCCGTTTTTTATTCGAGCAGTTCTGGCCTCCTTTGATGCGCTGGATGCTCGTATCTCGGAGCGGTCAATCAGGGCGTTGTCTCGTCTGATAGCAAATGCATGCTATTCTGGACCAATTTTCACTCTCATAATCGTCATAATCTTCAATATTGGTATAAATCCTTCATTAAAATACACAGCAATAAATGTAGCAAATTCAATGATCTGAGACCCTGAATGGATACGCTTTGGAGCAAAAGTCCATATCAGCGAGTTTAGAGACTCATTATTCTTTTGAGTTTCTGAACCCAAGCATCGAATCAATAACTCTTCTGATGAAAAACTTCGAAGAATTTGTCAATGAATGGGCATGATGGAATTTAGCGTAGACTATTGCAACTGCATCGTAGTGCAACTTAGAACCCGAGTCCGCGTTGAGCCGTTCTTGTAAATATAATCTCGTTGTTGTATGTAGTATACGAAATAAAAGAAGCAATTGCTGTAGAGACCGTGAAAAACTTCAAAACACAGTAGTCGTAACTATTATCTGTAATTACTTCTTCAGCATTTGATTTCCTTAATTTTGCTACTGATGCACTCGTAAAACTGGTATTTTTCTGTTCCGTAAACCTATTGCCGCTAAATATATATATATA
>UZAE01001251.1:0-14303 GCA_900617975.1 Rodentolepis nana | reverse complement strand
TTAATTGATCATGAAGTAAAGTATTTTGAAATTAACTCGCAACAGAATCACATTACTTACATTAATTTACTATTTCCTCCACTTTAAAGACAGAAAATAAGTTAAAAGAAGTAATTGAAATTCTATGCTCTATGTCCGTAAGAAACTCTTTCACTTGTAATTCTTTCTATCAATTTGTTTTTTCCCTCTAAAAAGTAAATAACTCATCTTGTAGGGAAAATTCATATAAATAGTCTTTAAAACGCGGAGGTTGATACTCGATTGAGTTTAAAACATTTTCAGCATCTGAATTCTGTTCAAAACAGTGGGGGTGGGGGGGGGGGGGAAGTAAATATTGAGCGCGTTTAAAAATTGCAAGCGACAGAGATAACGTTTCTCATTTCTAAGAATGTCTACCTGTCAGTTAAGAGCCCTTCATGTGCCAACATTGGCATGGTTGATTTGGAAAGGTTAGACAAGCATCCACTTGACAAGTACTAAGCAAAACGTTGTTTCTTTAATCCATTTGCAAAAGAAATTTCGCAAACAAGAGGATATTTCCACAAACACAATAGTATTAATAAAGACGCTGGAGAAGCTAAAACTCTTTCTAAGGAATTTCTTTAATACTTTGATCATAAGTCAATAGGTGCTTTTAATAACTCACAAGCCATGCAAATACTAGAAAGAATATGTAAAGCGTATCTTTCCAGCATTTGAACAAATGGAATGCCTTTAAAAGCTGTGGTTTCATATTTAAGAAAACATACTTAGAAAAATATGTACAAAGTAAGTTGTTCCTCCTCATTTAAAAATATCTAATGTTTGTTCAACAATTTTTTCACCTTTCTGCGAAATTATTTTAACAATAAGGTAATCGAAAGTGGCGAGTTAGATTGCCATTTCGTAACGCCTAATTTATTATTTTATTTATTAAATCAAAGTTTCAAGTGAACATTCATTCGGACAAATGGCGTAAATTAATACATTCTAAAAATCTCTCTTAAAGTAAAGTAAAGGACATTTTGTTAGAGATATAGGTGTTAAATTACAAATCAATTAAAACCATTGTGCGCATTTACAATTCATTATGAATACGAATGAATTCAAGAAACTGCAATGAGGCATGACGCATTGAAGCGCGTTTATTCAAACCACCGCTACATATCAAACGCAAGACCAATAAAATATTTTTTCTAAAACGCAAATCAAAAGCGATTTCTCCAGTTCCCCGCACTGTACAAAAACCCTCATTGTCCATGTCATTCGCACACTCTTATTTGACCTCAGAGGTATAAATGCCAACCTGGTTTATTGGAGCTCGAAAAAATCAATTGAAGACGTTGCTATTCCTGAAAGTAATTAGAACGTGTTATGACTCGCGAAGTCAAGGACGAACTTTTAAATTCAATTTATCTCACAAATTCAGCCAACATTATCAATTGTTCTTATCACTTGAAAAGAAGTTTAAGTTAATGGGGTATTTATTGTTGCTTTCATTTATCATTCATCTTTGATTAATTTTGCCAAAAATATATTTGTAGTCACGTAAAATTAGTCTTGACGATTGTATGTTTAATTTGCTTTTTCTTAACTTGTGATAAATCACGCTAAATTAAAGGTATAGAAATAAATTAATAAAATTATTCATTTATTTTCATTTCATTCTGACTAATAGTCTTATTTTGATATTCTTTTCAGCTAAATTTAGTGAAATAACCGAATCTATGAAGAGAGAAGAGAATAAATGAACCTGTTTTTTTAGGAATGAAAAATCTATTTTGGCTACTACATTAATTCTATCAAAGTAGATATTGCAATTCGGAAATATCCAAACGGGAACGTTTTAAATAGAATTTCAAATTAATTGGGTTGAAGGTAGATCTAATCAGTTAATGGAGTTCAGAAATCTTTGTTAGCGAAGTCATCTATAGACCCAGAACATTGAACGGCAAATCTTTCACGACTTATTGGAGGGGTTTCCTGTGACAGGGGAATAGCGTAATTTGACGTGTTGCAATTGATATGACGTGTAGGGGTCAAAATGATCGGTCAGAAATGTTAAATAAGCATAAAACATAGAAGGTGATCCCGTAATTTCTAACTAAATATTAAGAGGATACATCCGACAGCACAGGTCGATTAGAAATCACAAGTTAGACAATTGTTGTCAAAGTTGTATCACTTAATAACAAGTTAAAAATGACCGAAAACTCTTTGGATGCGCATTTATAAGACTATACAAAATGTGCAAAAACATATGGGGAAATCTAGTACTTATTGCAGAAGAGTGCAGGTAACATAAGTTTCGTGAATAAGCAACATATCTAAGATAAATTTTCACACCTGCAAGACTTCAACCAATCAGAACTCACTTTCAATAAGCGCCATAAATTCGCTATTCAAATCACGATCTTCCGCCGCGTCTTTACCCTTCGCCATTAAGAGACGCACAGCATGACGCAATTTATTTCTCGCAGGTATAGGATTATTTTCATTTTCAGATCTTCCGTTAACCCTACCAGTTAATCCGTCTGGACCCTCAGTAGAATCGCCTCCAGGCGTTGAACGTGATGATTGGTCGATTATAATATTTGAAAGAGGACGCGAGCAGAAGGCTTCTAGTATTGGAATACCGATCGAACCACTTAAGGCGGCATCTAGACCAACTTCATTGACCAGCTGAAAACCATAAGCCATTATATATTTTTTTGTAAAAAGCAAAAGTTATTCATAATATATAAAGGTATTTATTAAGCGGCACAAAGAATAGTCCACTCTAATAAATTAAACAAAATTATTAAATTAGTAATACTTTGTGATTAGATATTAATCGGAGGTCTATTATCTGTATTTATCAGAAAAACTCACATAAAAATAATTAACTATAATTAAAAATGTATTTGGATTCAGCTGAATACACTTTCAATAATAAGTAATATTGACATTATAATTGCAGTCTTTATCTCTGAGAAAATTATTGAAAATATATAAAATACATTATAAATATTCTAAACGAAACTGACTTTTTCTATACTTAATTACTGGAGAAACTTCCCATTCAATATTTTTATTTAAGAGTAGTAAATACAGAAAATGACAAATAACAATGTACCGAACGTCCAATAGTTCACATCAAATGCTGCAAGTGAACGTTTCACTTAACGTTACGGACAAATTATGCGTCGAATTTATTAATTTCAAATGTCAGGAGTTTTGGCAGTTATCATTAGTTCATTAGCTGACTTCGGGCTTCGCAGAGGGGAGGAACAGACAAAGTCACAAATAGTCTGTGGGACTGTAGTCACATCCGCTACTGGCGAGTGACATGACAACACAAGGTGCTCTCGGAACACTACGTGACCACGTGCTCAATGCACTGCTTGCAGTATGATTCAGAACACGGGATCTTCTTTTATCGTGGCCACGATGTAGCCATGTCAACATCAGTCTAATAGAATGTATCAGCAATAACCCTTTAACGACATTAGGATCGAATGGTCCTTTTTCAAAATGACCTCAATTACTATCAGACTCATGGGGTGTGCGATAGACTTACCTCCACGTGGTGCACCCTGGGCAACGTATACTCATACGACAAAAAAGTCTAACACCCTGGGCAACGTATACTCATGCGACAAAAAAGTCTAAAATACGGGGTGTGCGATAGACTTACCTCCGTGATATATTTAATGAATGGGGTGTGCGATAGACTTACCTCCACGTTGTGCGAAATAGCAATGTGGGGTGTGCGATAGACTTACCTCCACGTGGTACGCCCTGGGCAATGTATACTCATACGGCAAAAAAGTCTATTAAATGGCTTGGAAACGTGACCTCATACGGCAAAAAGTCTATAAACCGCTGGGCAACGTATACTCATACGATTAACCGGCAGTTGACTTCTGACCTCAAACTACCATCACCCCATTACATTTCGTATTCGAATAATTCCACAGTATTCACCCAATGACCCGACTGTATGTCATATTCGACCCCTTCCACAGTTCTCATATTCTGTATGTCATATTCGACCACTTTCACAGTACTCATCTTTACTTTTTTCTACCTTTGTGTCTGTCTGTCTCTTTTACGTCTTGAATTATTATTCTGTCACCCTCTCGACTTTTTACCACTTGGATGTTCATCTTCCTTCGCTCTCGACTTTTTGCCACTTTGGTGTTCCTCTTCCTTTCTCTGAAGCCTGAAGTCAACTAAAGGGCTAATGATAAATATCAGGACTTTTTACCACTTGGATGTTTATCTTCCTTTCTGTGAACTTTTTGCCACTTTGGTGTTCCTCTTCCTTTTTGTGAAGCAGGGCGCCGGAACTAAAGGGCTAATGATACCCATCATAACGCCTGCCATTTGAAATAAATAAAATAAACTATCAGACTCATAACAGAAGCGGCGCTATTGTTGCTTAAAACGTGCTCAATACGTGTCTATAGCCTTCACTCGATACCACCATCAGTTTGCTGTGAGACACTCGTGAGTGCGGTTGGGTGCATTTTTCAAAAAATAAGTAAATTGGCGTTAAGGGGTTAAATAGCACTCTAGAGTAAAATTATTTTTTTTTATGAATGATCTACTGATCCTCTTAAAGAACAATCGATTCTTGCATTACTTTTGTGATACTTTGAAACCTTGATCAAGGCACGTTTCGAAATGAAGTCGCCTTTTAAGTGCACTAATTTAATGCTTCCATGACAGCACTCAGTGTGTGAGTAACATATTATCAATTCAATGAAGCAATTGGTCTCAACCTCAGATGAAATTCCTTGAAAAAAATTGAACATTTTTATCATCAAAATAATCGAACAGCACTTATGTCTAATTTGCAAGGGTGTCTTGTAACTTGGCTAACTAAATTTAGATAGCAAAAAGTACTGGTAGATACCAAACTTCTCACAAGGGAGTTTTCGTGATAACCCCCCCCCCCTCAACTAAAGTTTAGTGGGGTCGAAATTTTCCTTTAAGGTCATGATTATAGGCATTGGTGAGTTCTGCTTCCTACTGCAAGTTGAACTCCCATTACACTAGCTTATTAAAACACGAGCAAATTCAGACGCAATTTTTCATGATTTATTTTTAAGTTTATGCGTGATACCGCACAATCTTTAATTCTTGATGAGTAAAGGAATAAGGGAAGAGCAAACAAACTCTCCATAATTTCACCCTAATGGCATGGAGCTACGTCTCAAAGGAATTTGAACGACAACAAAAAGAGCAATGTTCTCAACTGTCTGCGAAAGCATGTTGAAAGGAAAACGCGATTAGCCACCACAGTCTTGGACATAGTGATTAAAAAAAGGGCTTCCAGTGACAATTACAAGTAAAGTATAGTCTCGAAAAGACAAGAGGAGTTGAATGTCATAGGATTCAGCTCGAGTATATGAAGAAATGTATTCCTAAAAGCAGTATCATATGCCCTTGGAGTTCTAAAGAGAAGACGAAATTCCCCTGAATCCCACCGACCACAGCTCCCCACTCATCACGTTACCTAATTGCATTGATAACAGATTATGTGACAAGATGCTTGCTAATGGTTAAATTTAAGCGGGCCAAACTAAATATTATACGAAAACGGCATTTAAATTAACTCATATATTTCGCTATTTTCGCTATTTTTGACTACTTATTTATACTTCCATTTTCAGAGCCATATCTACACTTAGTTTATTAAAAGTCAACTTGATATGTGATTTAAAAAAGATGGACTGATTAACTTATTTTAATATATATATATATATATATATATATATATACCAAAAGACCAAATGTCAAACAAAAAGTTTATATTATTACCGCATTGATTAATTAAAAAAGTAAATGCACATTTACCTGTCTCAATAATCGAAGATAAGCGAGATTAGTCCTCTTCTTGACTTCTTTGAATCGACATCCAATCTCAGTCGATGTGGGACTGATCAAATTGCTTTTCCATTGGGGAAGATAGGTCTCCAAACTCTAAAATAAAGTAAAAAAAATCATAATATTTTAATAGTGAAATAAATAAATTACCAGCGTATAGCCATCTATCCAGATTGCAATTGACGATTAAATTAAGCCGAAATGTTGCGGAAACTTGTAAAAACATGTGCAGCTTTAATATTAAAAGAGACACTCGGAACGAAATCGAAACGAATTCAAAACGTTTCTAGGCGTTTGCTAAGTAGTATATAGAACGCTTAGTTTGAAATTCTCACCTGAATATATGCAAAACGTAAATTTGCTCCCAACAAAATGAAAATAATAACTGTTAAACATCTGAAATGAAATTCTCTTGTAAATTTAAAGAATTGAAAATTTTTAGGCGGATTCTTTAAAGCATTTAAATATTTTCATGTATCGATTTCATTTATAATTTGGCCAATTATTTTTGTTTAAAGTTCTGAAACTGCAACACCTGACGATTTATTTTCCATTGAAAGAATGTTTTGTGAAAAGTTTGAAACGAGTGAATAGTTACCTTCATTGTCCTTTTTACCAAATAGGTATCGTAATTTCTTCCGTGAAAATTGTTTTAATTGAAATAGCAGATAAGTAACGTAACTTGGAAAAGAATGTTCTTTTTTATGCAAAAGAAAGAAATATAAGTAATAAAATCTTAGCCAAAAGTTTAAATTTAATTTTCTACTGGAGGATCTCCCATCAAACTAATTTGATTGGCAGACGCCCCTCATTTATCTCTCTTCCTTCAGATTCTCACATTTTTTAACCTTGACAATGTAAAATAAACCGCAATCTTTGTTGGGAGTTATTGATTTTGCACATGCAACGATCGTGGCAAGTACGCGGACACAAAATGGTAGTATGATTTAAAATGAGTGTGTGCACTTAATGATTCATTGAATATCTCCCTCCTTCTACCTTCTGTTTTAATTCCTCTATCGATATTGGGGAAATATTTTAAACATTCGCTAGAGAGATTGCGTAAAAATGATAGCAGAGAGGAAAACAAATTAAGAAATTTTTTCAAGTGGGGGAAGGGGGGCGGTGATTACATCTCCGTGTGAGTTTTCACACAAAAGACTCCCTAACATGTGTAAAGTTTAAACAGAATGGTCAAAATAACCAAGATATGCAGGAACATAACGATTGCTTGTAGAGAAAAAATGACAAAAAATTTTATGCAGAATTCTGAAAAGAATTCTAAACTTTACGACGGTGAACAACAAACACAAGTCAACTCACAGAAGCATAATCGTTGTACGTTTTCGCCATATATGCTGATAGTAATAGAAAATGCTCATACAAAATAGAAATTCAACTCAGTTTGAGAGGTCAACTGATTTTGATTAACATTAGCGCACTGAATGTTGCAGACCGTTTAAAAGTTCTAGATTTTTCGCATAAATCTTCACTAATTTCTAGAAGGACACATGGATGTGCAATTAGTAGATGGCAATGAGTTAGTAAATCTCGGCTTAAATGAAACTAATGTTCTGTAGTTTTGAAGGCTGGAGGTAAAAGGTCATGGGTGAGACCTTTCATGCACAACTTATGCAGGATGATTTCTCATTTTTATGTGGTATAGTTTAAAAAATGTTGAGTTTTAGACATTACAATTAATAAATATAGAGAAATTGAAGAAATATTTCTTTTAAAAAATTTTGGTTTTCGATTTCAATTTGATCATTTTTTTGATTCAAACATCTTCAGGAAACGTGGGAATTTCATTTCTATTGAACGGTCATTTCTTTTATAACAATGGGGGACTTTCATGAATGGAGGCTTTAATTCTCTTCTAGCTGATGTCCAAAATTGTTTGACTTTAAAGAATGGGCAGTCGCACCATGTCCAACTTTCTTCCAGCGGAGGGTGTGGCTGCTGTGAGGCAGTAGTTACAGCTTTGAAGCCAGCTAAAACAGTGTAAGCTAATATCGGGCTCGTTAGGTTGTGCTTCGACAAGATGACCAGGCACGTCAGTGCTTACTCATCAAAGACAAGTGAAATATCATGGGTCCATAGTTCATTTATTTAACTCATGTAATTAAGGTAATTAAACGACCAAATAATTATTTTTTAATAAATTGGGTGTGCGATAGATATACTTCCACGTGGTGCACCCTGGGCGACGTATTTTCATACGGCAAAAAGTCTATAAGCCAGCAGTTGACTTCTGACTTCAAACTACCATGAACCCACTGTATGTCACATTCCACTACTTTCTCAGTACTCATCTTACCTTACCTTTCTCCCTACCTTTGTGGCTGCCTCTCTAACATCTGTGAATCCCTCTTCTGTCCCCTCCCCTTCCCCTCGACTTTTATTGAATTTGTACGTACCTCCCCTCTATGAAGTTCGATGTCAACTAGATGACTAATGACAACTATCAAAAAGTATGACATTTGAAATATTTCAATGAATTTTAACAACATTACTTTACTAAAGTCAAAGCATCGGAGATAGACTATAATTTCGTTATATAAAATAAAAAGACCTAAAAAACACTAAAATCAATACTAAATGACGAAAAATTCCCTTAAACTTGCACTCGATGACAGTGAAAATCTGTAAATATAAGACTATCGAGTTTTTAAGCCATTCCTATTTAAGATATGGACTTTCACTTAAGGTGGTTTGTGAAATATAACAAATGAATGAACGGGGCATGTTTATTGCAAGCACTGGAAGCCTTCTTCAATCACTTCCTGATTACAATAGCTCAACACCATGATTCCAACCCGCCTCCAATCACTGAAATAATAAATAATAACAACAATAATAATAATACTTAGAGTTTTACAGTGTTTGGTTGAAAGGAAGCGCGATTAAATTAGAGAACGATTGGAAAAGTGGAAATGGTGTGATCATAAAATACTAAATGGGCGTTCCCTTCGCAACTACTTATTAATCTAATTTTGGTGGATATGAACGTGGAGTGGATCAATTAATAAGGGGGTAATAGAACTTGATAGAATAAATAAAAGGGCAATTAAATGGAAGGTAAGTGCTAATATCGCGTTTGAGAAGTAACCGAACCCACAAACTGCAAATGCTTAGTCACGCGTTTATTAAAATTAACACAAAATGACGTTTTTAATGTCGAAATGGATCATGGAAAGAACACGGGGTAAAGAACGTGAGTTTTAATAAGTAAATCTCGTCTTTTACCAGCTGATAATTCAGTTACTCACAATAAGCCAGTTGTCCTACTATTCGACTTTGAATCTTCTTCTAGTATCACAGAAGAATTCTAACTGGTCTGAGAAATTTAAATAGGGCAATAATTTGTTTATCCAGATTTAGTTTATTAGGAGCAGAAAATCAAATCCTAGTAATTAAACACTGCCCCAGGGAAAAACACTCAAATCATTCAATTCAACGCAGGTTTCAATTAATTGGGATTAGTACAGATTAGATCATTAAAGTCATCGTATTTTAATTGTTCAAGCAAATGACTCATATAACCCATATTTTAAATACACTTTTAAGAATATATTCTGTGCTTTTAAAAATATTTTCTCAATTAACTTAGAGGCATAAGTCAAGTTAAGCATGAATTTAGTTTCTTGAAAGTTTTGAATAAGGAGGAAATAGGAAATATCTCTAAGAATGAAAGAAGGTCGTTTAAAGCATATTTTATGGTTCATTTTAATTCCACATAATTTTAGAGAAAGGATATTATTAGCAGTAGAGAGAAACCATAAAAAATTTACCTGACAGCGGTTTTCAATTTGATCCAGCATCGATTCGGAGACGTTGTTTTGTTGAAATAGGTTCTGCATTTCGGCAATATTTTCCACCAGCTTTGAAGACGAATCAATCAACCGGTTGCTGCTACTTGTTTTAGATTCAGAAAAGCTGCTCTTTGATGAAGTTGAACGTACGGAAAGTGTCTTTATGCTATCCATTGTTGTCATTGACGAAGAGGCAACCGTTTTTGATGTCTTTATTGACGTTGATTTTGAAGTTGAAGAAGAAGCAGAAGAAGCGACCTGCAAAGAACTTCCATGTCGAGAGGGAAAACGCACATTCTCCAAAGGTGGTGATATAGACTGATAAGAAATGTTCATATCGGCTGAATCGGAGTTTGAAGTTCGATTCACACTGTCTTGAAGACGATTCTTTATCCCTTTGACAACTTTGGCGAAAAAAGTAGATATACTAACTGCAATAGCGAACAGATAATATTTTAGATACAAATCAATTGGGGAGGGGATTGTGCAGTGACCTTGGAAAATTCCCAAGTCCTCTAAAGAAAGATGCTGTTCTGCACGAAATTTGATTGGTTAGAGCTGTGTGTAAATCGTAATGTATGCGGCCAATTAGAGACTGGGGTATCAGCCAATGACCAATCAATGTATTTGCGGGGACAAGAAGATAGAGGGATGCAAATCGGTTGTAGAAACAAGAAAACAATAGTGAACAAAAGCTATTTGATGACTCACCTGGTCTTACAAGAGGATCATTTGGCGTTTGATCACAATCCATTTTGAACTGACTAAAATGTAAATCTCAAGAGAATTAGTGAACAAATTAATCGTTCATGGAATGCAAATGCTTAAATTGGGTCGGTAAAATGCATTATTCGCAAGTTATAAGCTGTTTAAGAGAAAAGGATAAATATCATATATTATTAAGGCGGAAGAAATGTATCTATCATTGGTCAATCTTAGCTATAACAAAACAATAAGAAGTCGGTTTTGAATGAAATAGATATAAAAAATGGTTTTGACGATTAGAGCAAATTATGCAATTAAATTAATATTTATATATCAAACATTGAAACAGTAATAACAATATACTCACTTTCTGTTCACTTGGTCAGAAAACAGTAACAGTTATTAATAATCTAACTTTTAAGGTAGCCAAAACAAGAGTGAATGATAAATACGAGAGTACATTCGTAAACGATCCAAAAATCTAATGCATTATTGTTGATGCACAAAAACATATTTCGACTAATTATTTACCATCAATATAAAGTAAAATATTTGGTGATTTATGCAAATTTACTGACAATTTGTGCTTAAATTTATTCAAATCTTATATTAAGCTTTCTTGATAGTAAAAAGTTCAATTTATCATTATAGACTTTCATAGTATGTAAGGAAAGTTTTCATCAGTATTAATACTGTAAATCCTGGCATTACCATTTATTCAATTTGTATGTTAATGGAATAATTGATTATAACCGTTGGGATAATATTCCGACATATTCTGAATTCTCAACTCGACGTTTTTTTCAGTTCATGCCAGATTCATTTTAAAGACTATTATCTATCTAGTAAAAGTGCGTGAACAAACAATTTGAACTGTGGAGCCAAGTCACGTTATAGTCCAGTTTGTTTATGCTTCGCAGTCGTCTCCTTTCGTAAGATTTGTATATAATTTAAACAGTAGGGTCTGCATCTAAAATTCCTAAAACAATTATTAAGATTAATTTGTATGTGAATAACTAATTTAAATAAACTTAATTCATATTTGTAATAATATCCGTCTTGTTTATATCTTTTCAAGGTCTTGCCCTATATATGATTTAACAAATAGTGGTTGGGCGGAATGTGTGGTGTTTCATTGAGAGTTGCGGAAGAATTCGACAATGTTACGGTTAAATGTGTCATCACGGAGCCTAAATATCTTAATTTTGATCGAAACTTTACATTTTCTGTCGGCTATGGTGACGAATCAAGCATTCCTAAACTTATTGATGACGGTGTTATTGGCTTAGCTTTATATTCTGTCAAAGAAATCACAATTTCCATAAACTCATTAACTGCTGATGAGAAACAGTTTCTTTGCCTCGATGATAATGAAATATCTTGTGTAACTTTTGAACTAAAGTTATTACAATTACAAAAGGTTTTATATTTTGAAAATAAATATTACATTATCTTTAGCTAAAAGAAATATGGGAAATGGCGGAAAATGAAAAAATCTTTGCTGCATCGCAATGCAAAGTCCGTGGAAATAGTCACTTGAAGGTATTTATGGAAATAATAGAATTCAATGTTATTTATCGTATATATATTAATTTTAAATTCTACTTATTTTTTTAATCTCCACGAAGAAAATCACCTTACTGCTCTTAGCAATTTAATCATTATCACGCTTCATTAATTTATTTACCATTTTCTTATGATTTTCGTTTTTCAAGCCTTGTTTTCCTTGTTCCCATTCGTAACTATTAAAGACAGAATAGTTAATGTTATTGCTAATTTATGGAACTAGGTAATGCGATTTATCTATTTAAATGTCCGAATATAATATCTTAAAACGTTAAAAACCGTTTACTAATTAAAGGAAAAGTAAAGTATCTGTCGTACATCTATTTTTTTCGGCATAATTTATTATTAGTTAGTCTCTACTTATTTCGTTTGAGTAGAAAGAAAACTTCTCTCGGGCCTTAAGAGCTTACAAATTGGGCATTCGATGCCTGGAGGGGAGTGTTAGCGTTAAACCCGCCAAAGATGTTTCCATCAGCAAAATCGATCCCGATGCTCAACAACTCTTCTCCAATCTCCTTACAAATGCAGCTCTTTGTCTTCTTAAAATCGCCTCCCTTCCTATGAAGCCTACTACTTTATCCACGGGAAAACCAGTGAGCATTGAGAAGTTGATGCGATCTTGCATAAATCTCTCTGAGAAAGCCTTGGAAATTGATCAGAACAATGCCAAAGCTCTCTACCGAATGGCACAGGTTAGCTTTTATCTAATATTTGGATCTATTTCCAGTAGTTACTGAACATTTCGAGTTCTTTCATTCATTTTGAAGCATTGATGGTTGGACTTCTCTAATTTTCCTTAAAAACTTGCAATTCCCTAGGAAATTTCTTGCTACGCGTCATGCTACTCCGTAAAAGGGAAAATTTATCTGTGTGGTTTAGCTTTTTTACTCTTCCTGTTGAATCTTCACTTCCGTCCGAAGATAATCCTTTGAAGCAGTCCCTGGACAAAGTTTTATCTCGAAGTTTACAGAATTGAGAAACTGTTAACGATAGAATAAAGTGTGTTTTAAAGATTACTGCTATATATAATAGTGGATTTGTCAAATTGGGTTTGGACTTGTTAATTAAAGTCGGTTTTAGTAATTTTTATTAGCTAACTTCTATTCCAGGCCCATGCACTGACGGAAAACTACGACGATGCTATTTCAATTGGCTTAAAAGCGATCTCGGTCCTAAAGTCTAAAGGCTTGAGCCCGGCGGCTGTTGAATTTTCGCTATCGTCCTGGAAAGAGGCTCGACGTGGGCTCAAACTCGAGAAATATGAGCACGTTCATTCTGCCTTTCTCACACGCGCCATTGAGTTGAGAAAACAGGGTCGGCTATTTGCGGTATGTTTTTATTTTTTATATACTTTGTTACAATGGGCATTCCTAGCATTCGAGTGAGAATTCAAAATGGTGTTGGTTGGATGTGTTTTTTTTCTGAGATTTAAGGAGGTTTAAGATTTCGCTGCCATGTGTCTGCAGTGCGTATTCGGTTTGAGGTATATGGAATTGACGTAAAGTGGAGAATGACAGTTGGGGTATCTAGAAGCCTGATTTCATCTGGTTTTATGTTTTAGAAGGGTATGTTGTTGCATGAAGAAGAAAAGTTCTAGAGCTCAAATTCCTTGTGAGAGGCGTCTTCCCACCTCTCCACTTTGATATCACTTGTTTTTTTACTGGCTACTTATAATACTCCATTTGAAATGTAAAAGCAAACTTGCATGCAATATTGTATCGGATTTTTAAATTTCCTTTTTTTATTGCAATCAATCTACCTGACACCACGAGACAATTATTCCCTATTTGGAGCCCTCATTCAACTTTTACACTTTTGTGTGTTAAAACTTGGCAATACACGTGAAATCCACTTTCGGATAATTTTTATAGAATCTGGCACAATAACTCTCAATATATCTACAAAAATCTCATATTCGAATGAGTCGTTCTAAAAAGTTAGCAGAACATACTCCTCCGAGTTAAGAAGGGAAGAAGTCAACTTACTGCACCTCTTAGACCATCTTTACTCATTTCCTTCCTATGGTAGGGCCTTCCATCATGTGAAGCATTCAAATGTGCATTGTTGGTGAAGGCTCATAAAGAGGGAGTACTTTAACAGTTAGACCATTAGAAGTGGGAATCCGAGACTCTTCTGATCCCCTTGTACTTTTAGACGCAAACTACCCTTTGAAGCTGAAATTCTTCAGACTTACCCTTACTTTTCGTTATCTTTTACGTTGTATCAATTTTTCAATCAATTCTGGAGCTGTCCTCTTTTCACGCTTTACGTTTATCGACAGTATTCGTTTGGTCGAATAGTTTAATATATTGCATCTCTACTAGTAAGCGGACACGCTTCAATCATAGGAAATAATCTGAATGGGGG
>UZAE01001250.1:0-14304 GCA_900617975.1 Rodentolepis nana | reverse complement strand
CAGGCGAAGTAATTATATCTGAGACATGGGGTGTGCGATAGACTTACTTCCACGTGGTGCACCCTGGGCAACATATACTCATGTGCCAAAAAATTCTATTAACTGGCAGTTGACTTCTGATTTCAAACTACCAAAACCCCACTGGATGCCATATTCTACCACTTCCACAGCAATCATCCTACATTTTCTCTGCCTTTGTGTCTGTCTCTTTTACAACTGTAAATCACTCTTCTGTTTCCCATCCCTCGACTTTCTGTCACTTTGATATTCCTTCCCTCTTGTGAAGCCCGAAGTCAGCTAAAGGGCTAATGATAACTCTCAAAACGCCTGCCATTTGAAATAAGTACCTGAGACATGAAGTTGGAGCGCTTAATTCCTTTGGAACTACCACGCAACCTCATGTGGTTCACACTCAGTTGAAGATACAAAATCACTCACATGAGCCTTGAATGGAAGTTGCTACCTCTCAGTATCCTACACAACCAAATTATTATTTGTAAAACTTCTATTCAGGTAGGTTTTCTTTGACGAAAAATTAGTCCATTTGGTGACGTAGTTAAACACAAAGCACCAATGGGAAGAAGCCACGACTTCTTTCACCTCATTATCGCAAACTCATGTGCATCTAGGTCACTTGATTCATCTTCTATTTTTTTGTGGGGGGGGGGGGAATTCCTTTCACTTAACAAACTTTCAATGAATCAACTTTTACCATCTGAACGCCACGCGCCCTCTCATTCAGCACTATGTTATCAGGATATTGGAAGCCTTACACCAACGCTTTCCCTAAGAATATCTTCAACTACATAACCTGAAGCTGAATTACTCAGTAGTATTAGTCAAAAGGTAGCATTTTTCCGGGTTTGATGCTGAGATTCATCTGTGTATGATAAGATGGAGGATTTATGGAGGATTTATGCAGCAATGTTTTAAATCAAGGCTTAAATTCTTCGAGTTTCCTAGTAATTTGACAGAATATCTTTAATTCAAAAGCGTTTTTCTTTTAATGGAAATTTTCTTAACCAAATTTAAGCAGCACCAAAAAGGGACATACAACAATTTTACTGAATATGCTACTTCTAAATTGGATTAGTAGTGCTGTCAAATCTCGTGGTCGTTTGTCAACATTTTGAACTGGCTAAAATACCCTGAAATTTCCTTTAAACCATGTGTTGGCACAATTCAACCAAACTCAACTTAGAAGCTTCAGGAAACGACCAATTAAGTTAAAATGCTTTAATTAAAACTCTTAAAAATTTATTTACACCGTTAAATGATTGCAATATGGAGGATTCTCGGCAAGTTGTAGAGATTCCAATCACTGGATGTTAACTTTCTATTCGTTTTCTTATTTTGTGATCTTGTTATTCGAATATCTTTCAATAATTACTTGAATTTTTATTGAAGATACTAGGAGAACACTACCTTCGGTTTTTGCTTAATTTTTATGCAAACGACGCAAGCAATTTATTATCAAATGTCCCACTATATCAATCACGGGATTATCTTCAATCATGCGTGTTTCATTCACGCTTTCATTGTGTTATTTTCAACTGCAAGTCTGAGATAACGGTGAATTGCCATTAATTTATGTAATAGTTTTATTAATTAACCAAATTAATCTAATTTGATAGTCATGTGTTCTAAAGTTGATTCTATTGATCCATATATAATCTCACCAACCCATGGTATTGAACAAAATCTACACGCCTTATTTATTGTCAACTCTCTCATTATCAACCCTTGTCGTAATCTTAAACAAAAAATGGAAAGCTTATTACTCTTTTCAAAGAGATTATATATGAAACTTTTTATCCGTTTAGAGGAATCTCATCAGGGAGCTTCCCTGGTGAGATACTCAAATTCTACTACTCCCGTTCAATGAGACATTCCTTTCGATATGTGTCCAGTAAACTAAATTATGACCTCCATCACAGAATTCACTTATCCTATCGCTTTTTTTAATTGCTTGCTCTCTCGCTAAATTTGCATGAATTTTTCCATATTTCAGCTTTCCCCTACTTTTTGTTACTTATGCTTCCCTAACTTTTCCATTAACTTCATTGAAATCGAGCAACTTATTCTAATTACCGAGTCTCGCCCACCTGAATGCATTCATAAATTTTCGCCTGCACATCCCGACGAACGCCCACTCACCTCCTTCTCTTATTATTGATTTACCGATTTTGGACCATTGGCTTTGAAACTGCTCTTTGGTATGCCTTCCCAACAAAAATTTCATGTTTCCGTCTTACAGGTTATTTAAAAATTAATGTCTCAGGTTTGTCACTTTTACTTATAGAAATGTAAATTCTTGAAAAAAGGGCTGTGGGATAGACTTACCTCCACGTGGTGCACCCTAGGCAACGTATAATCATACGGCAAAAAGTCTATTAACTGGCAGTTGACTTCTGACTTTAAAATACCATCACCTCACTCTATGTTATATTCGACCCCTATCACAGTACTCATCTTACCCATTCTGAGCCTTGGTGTCTGTCTGTTTCTTTTACATCTGTGAATCACTCCTCTGTTTTCCCTCCCAAATTCTTCTTAAATTCGATGTTTCTCCTCCCCTCTGTGAAGCCCGAAGCCAACTAAAGGACTAACGATAACTATCAAAACGCCTGCCATTTGTTATAAATAAGTCTTGAAAAAAAATTTTAATTTCACTAACATACCTCGGCATTATTTTGGAAACTGCGTTATAATTGATTTTTCCATTCATTTTTATTGTTATTGTGCATTCGTGTCAACATTTTCCCTTATTTCTTTCATTAAATGACTAATAGTTAGAAATGCCATCGGTGGTGTCATGTCTAAGCAAGCCCCATGATCCAATTACTCCCGACCAACATTCAGTCCTAATTAACCTGTTACACAGTCACTAGACTTTCTTACGGGCAGACATCCATTGGCCTGCTTTTAAAATGGGAATATTACCTTTTCAGTTCTTCCAGTGAATTCCAAATATTTCGGCATCATCATTGCGAAAACAACTCTTGTCTTCGACACCACAAACTCCATTTTTTTGTTTATTCATCATCATAATCAAGAGATAGAATCAATCAAATACAACTTAAAAATATTTTGCCAGAGAAGAGGGCATTTTGTAAAAAGCAAGAAAGAGAGAAAGTGATAAGGGACTTTAAAGAGAAAGGGCCAATTTCTTTTTTTAAAACAGCGACCGGGAAAAGCAGCCAGTCAGTTAAACAGTCAAAGTTGCGTTTTATTACATTTAAAAATAGTATCATATTTCACAAGACATCTTCATTATCTTTAACTCGTCTGTCTCTTAGCTACCCCGGCATCAGTTTTAAGTAACTCAGTATTCCGAAAGGGTACTCGTCCTAAGGAATGACGGGTAATCTTTGGAGAAATTCCACTCATTGAGCCAGGAGCTTCAGAAGCCCAACATCCTAAAGAATCACCAGATGTTGTATTTATTGATGATGCCGTTGAATTTGAGGTATTTGAAGAATCTGATGCACTACTAATGCTTTTACTAACCAGTGACTTCAGACAGGCTTCACTCCTTGTCTTGTCGACTGAGACATTTTCAGTACAGGGAGAAATAGCATCGCCATTGTCACGATTAGGAGTGAGGATCGATTTACGACGAGCTCGAACTGGAATTAGTCTAATAGGACCATCTAGAAGTTGTTGTGGACGGCCGATAACTGTTGAACTCACGTCAGTTGGGGTGTGATGATATCGCGGATTACCAACTTCACTATTTCTTCGACTCTCATAATGGCCATTGAAAGTACCTAGATGATTGTCATTGAAGACCGACCGGATTGTATTTTCCGCATGACGTGAAGATCCATCTGGGACACTAGTTACTGTGGAATGTAGGTATGAAGGACCACTAACGGAATCCCGACCAACTGAGATTGGTCGTGGAGCAGATAGCAAATCGGCCTATCAGGAGAATATAAAAGGATATTTAACACGTGCTTATGAGAGTATTAAGAGGTTAAAAGGTCATGGACCCTTACCTTCTGTCTTAGAACTTTAGAAACCCATTCCTCTAAGTCCTTTTCCTCACTTGAGAAAACATAACAATCTACCAAAAGACCGTAATCATTTCTTATAAGGGCGACATAACAGTCCGGACCTAAATAACAAAGGAGACTTATCAGATCCCAATGTGTTAAAACAATGCAACCAAAATGAGACTTACTGTCCTTCTTTTTTTGGATTGTCAAATGAGTAAGAAAGATGGGTGGGCGGTAGACACTTAGATGTCTTTTTGTAATAGACTGCTTGCAAATGAGAAGCATGTCTGAGAGAAGGACGCAAAGAGCATCGGATACCTAAATCAAGGATTTTGAAAAACATTTAAGCAAGTGGAAAAGAAAGCTCACTTTATCAATTTATTCAATGTTGATCAATATCTAATAGCAAAGTGATATTCATTATCTATTTAAAGTTACAACGCAGATGTTCAAGTGTCTGTGAAATAAGAGTAAAGATGTATCATAGAATAGCGCTATGTCTTCCATTGTGAATCCCCACTGTAGGAAAGCTGACTGTTGCAGTAATCTCATAGTATTACGAAGCATATAAGAAGTATGTAAGGGACTTCTTAATAAACCTAAAGCGAACTTTTTAATTTGTACGTGAAAAGTCTCATTTTAATCAGTTAAAGGTAGACAACTGTTACTGATTCACCAAATTCAAATCAGAAATGAACAGATCAAGTAGGGCGCCATTTTGATTACAGTTATGGGAAGTAGATGGGCAAGTCAGCTAACAACTTATTTTGCTTGAAAAGTTGGTAGCTGATTCTAAATCAAAGCCGTGGAAGAAAAGTTGAATTTCTCAATATTGTTCTTCAAAACTTGCTAATGAATGTAAATTCGTGGCTAGTTATGCCCTTGCAAATGTAACCATACAAAATTAACACTTGATGTGCAACCTTGGGACACAATTGATTCTCCATTATCGGGCAAAGTTAAATATAGATCTTTGCGTGTCCTAATTGTTCCCTTATTACTCAGTGTATATTTCTAGTTATTGAAATTCACCTCCAGCGGGGTCTATTATTTGAGCTTACAGGGCGTGACTCAGAAGCCTTGAGTGGTCTGTGTAAGCAATTAATCTGCTTCGATAAATAATTTTTTCCAAAGTACTTGATAAGCATATACATTTTTCTTCCTTAAAAGTTGGTCATGCAAATTTTTATGACTAATTGAATTCATGTCTCTCCTCCTAATTCGTTTGTTTAACTACTTCGCATTATCTTGTAAATTGAATTTGAAAGATTAATCGATTTTGGAATCTGGTTGCATTTCCTTGGCAAATATTTTTCAATATTTGAGCCCCATTGAGACCTAAAAGATGTTCTGCGAGGGGGGGGGGGACCATTGCGTACTCAACAAAACTTGAAACTTTGTACATGCGTTAAATTTGGTAGGAAATACTTGATTTCGACCGTATACATGATTGAAAATATGAATTAATTTGCAGTCTTAAATTACAACTGAGATCGGAACAAAATTAATTCAAAGATCCACCCTCCCACGTAAATAGCCACATTTGAAAATGGAGTGTCCCCACTTTTATTCAACCGCACTCACCGATAAAGTTTGGATTTTTAAAAAAACTTTTACCAATTGTCCTCAACAATAATTATAGCTAAAAGGCATTGACTTGATTCCTAGACTAAGAATAAAATCATCAAAAGTAAAATACAAAATTGAGTGGCGTGCATTGTGATTTATATAAAGGCGCATGAAATCGCCCCCAAAATGCGTGGATCTTGCGACACGGAGTAGATACACTGACTAACAAACCGATCTGAATAGATTGAGGGTTACTCATATCACTTCAGTAATGTCATATGATTTCTCAAGTGTTGTCAACTAGGTGACTCGATGACTGTGACGAACACAAAACAGTGCTAATCAACTTGCGTTCTCATGAAAATTAAGTGCAAACAGAGCATATAAATTAATCTCGTGCCATATTCTCTCTGTGACTGTAGTGGCACTTTCGAATGTCACAACATGGTATTTGATTCCGACGTGTTCGCATTTCAAAAGGAAAGCGGAAATATGATGTTCATATCATTAAAGAAATTCCCATCTTTTTTCTACGAATGAAATTTCTTATCAGCAACAACATAATAAACTAAAAGTCGATCGGCTAAGTGTACTACTTGCGCATAAAAGTAACTGATAGACACATCTTCGATAAGAACTCATGACTTTTAAGTACTCAAGAAATTTTCTATATTATCACAAAATTCTAAGCTCTGAAAAGAATAGTACAAGTAAGAATAGTTTCTAGAAACTGCCAGGAAAAATGCTAAAGCCAAAGGCTTTGTCAAGGGGTCTCAAAGATTTTATGACAGTATAGTTTAAATTTGAAATGAAGCACAAATATTTATTGTAGAAGCATATACATATCCAAATAGTGCAAAAGTTCTCAATTATTCTCCTAATTTAATTAAAGCGGTTCAAGTGAATATATGGATAATCAATTAAAAACAGCCGCGAATGATACTTCGTCGTGCATGCTAAAGAACTAAGCAAGAGTTTCCTGCAGCACACACACACACTGGGTGGCGAGGAAATAATCCATTTAATAAAAAATCGATTCTCAGACATGAAGGCGCACAAGTTAAATAGTAAATCTGCTAACGCCACAAATGCCGATCCTAAACGTGTATGGAAAATAAATAAGAAGGTGGTCATTCTCTTTCTTTTGAGGTGTTTAAAAGTTCTACAAAAGCACACTCCTCTACTAGATCACTTTGGTGAAGTGACCAGGATAAAAAATAAAAATAATGTAATAGGGAACCAAGAATTTGAAGAAGTTAAGTTTATTAGATGTTTAAATCCATTTTCGCAAAAGACAAACAATCGGTATAAACTGGATAAATTTTCACTTGACATTTGATGACGTCGGGTGAAAGACCCCAACTTATCTTCTAACTCCCCCCTCCACAATACCTCGATGCGGTTCATAGGTGTAAAACACTAGAATTCGATAAACAACTTTAAATTCATTTTGTGCATTTAATTTTAATACGATTAAAATCCTTGCAACTGAATTATTTTTACTTCGGGCTATGAATTTAAGTAAATCTGTCCTTCAAACGAAAGTCATATTTTAGACTGAATATATTAAGGACACATGGTTATCATCATACGAATTAAATTTAATATGCCTTAATAATATTTTTCCCACACCCCTTTTAATTTCCTTATGTTTATTATGATTTTTAAATAAAGACCATGATAATACCAAAGGCTTGCATTTTTTAATGTAATCTAATAAGCTATTTCCTAAACCTAGATTAGATTATTGATTTTGGAACGCGTCAAGTGGAAGTATATTGGCGCAAAAATGTGACAATTGCACGACTCACTTTTCCTCCTATATACTTGACCTTGGCCTGTACTTCAGCAATTGGTTTGCGTGTGTGTGTTCGCCCGTTAATTTTCATTGGTTGACGGAGAATGTTACCAATATCCGTGGACAAAACTGGTACTTCCACATCTAAATCGGATCGAACAGTATCAGCAAAGGTGTATTTGTGAATTCTCAGAATAAAGTCGTTCAATTTTGCCCTTGCTTCTTGTTCCGGTTGGTTTATATCGACTTCCTTGACAAAATCATCTACAGCATCAATCTAAAACGTGTAAAAGATTATCAAGTTTCATTTCCGTCTTATAATCAGGTATTTTTGAAATTTGAGGCAGTATCGCATACCATTTCGGTCAAGGCAGCGATTTCGTGTTCATCTGTTGTTGACTCCCTAATTCTCTTGATTAGAATTCCATATCTTGTCAGCCTTTGGAACGGTTGTGCTAATAACCCACTGAGACTTTCCCGTGAGTTCAAGGTATTTTTTGTTTTCGTCCACTGAAATTAAAATAATTCAATTAAAATTTTGATACAAATTAAGCAGTTATAGATCGTGCGTGCAGATAGCTAGACCGGGTGACAGATAAGCTTGTCAGAATAAATTAAGTGAAAGGTAGCTTCACTTACCTCGTGATACAAAGAGAAGAATTTGTTGTTTTCATCCAAGTGTCTGATATTGGATACAAGTGTATTGTAGGCCTCCAAAAAGTGGGCATACGGTTCGAAATAAATCTTGAACTGAAGTGGTAGTAAAGGAAACAAAAAGCAAATCATTTAGAATGGAAGTTATGTAATGTTGACAATAAAAATGAAAAATTTACTTTTACTGGCATGTTGCCGATTAAAATATAAATGGGAAATCACTTTAGATGAGAGGTTAACTGGTTTTTTTAACTCCATCTACCTGATCATGGCTTCGACAGTATAAAAAATGGATTAACGTGGCAAGATTGGCCATAGCCAAAATGCTCAAAATTATTTGAGCGAGGTGGTGGTGAACTCATCCCAGAAAAAGTAGTCAAACTCGACTCTTTTCATTTTAATCACCCTACTTGTTCCCCCCCCCCCCCAACCCTCAGTTCTCCTCAAAAGTGCATGTGTGGACGCCATGGCAACGCTTGTGTTTTAGTGGCATAATACCTAAACAAGTCATTCCTCGCCTGCGCGGTGAAAATGAGAGGGAGTTAGAAGGGCCTTCACGATAACTCAGCGACCACTTACTTTCGCCCTCCTCTAGAGCCTTGAAAGCCAAGCTCCTTATTTGAAATTGAACAACGCAAACTTTCCAAAATTCATTTGAGCTAAGATCTTTGACTTTCTGGCTATTCAATCGAGGTTAGCCACTTCGCATGTTCGAAAAAATATAACCCATTGAATTTAGTAGGTCGAAAGCTGAAGTTTGGACATAATCTCCAAAAAATCTACTTTGTTTCTGTATGTTGATCAAGTAAGCTTAAAATTAACAACACCGAGTATTTTTATTCGTGAACTCATTGAACGAGAGCTGCTTTGAAACAAGTGGGATTCCATTACGATTCTCTAACAGGTTGTCAGCGAGAACACGAATGCAATCAAGCGTAGTTTAGAGAGCAAACAAATAACAAAACCTATATAATCATGAGTTATGATCAATAAACTTCACCTACCTGTGAAAATGCTTTGTGCATGCTTTCAATGCAGAGTTTGGCATCCAGACTCTCGTTATTGATGATTCCGGGTTTAAAACAGTCACTCCAAAAGGTGTGGTTGGCTCGGTAGATAGAGCCAATATTTCCAAAGACATTTTCAACAGGAGGGGCAGAAAAACTAGGATGTTCGGAGAGGGTTAAAACGGAGAGGTTATTGAGGGAAGAGGATGAGGAGGCTTGAGGAAGGGTTGGAGTGGTGTAGTCATGATTTCCGCGGCCTCGCATACGTCGAAACATACCACCAAGGGTGGATGAGTTTGTACCGCTGGAAACACTACTCGTAAAGCTGCCAGAAGATGCTAATTCGGTTGGAAATATTGGATCTCCCAAACGGCTAAGGGAACCACCACTGTAGGGATGATTATACACTGAATTTGAGACGGTGGATTTTGTCAGATCCAAGTAGACTGCAATGTGCACCTGTTATTAGGAAAACTCCAATTAGAGCATAGGGTTATCATGCTTAAAAATCTGAAACCCCCCCCCCTCCCTCTCCCCCCAATCCTTCAATATTGCCTTTGTTAAAGTCATAGAATTTTTTTCTTCTATCAAAATGAGGACATACGAGTTAGAAAGATTGTATAATTAAAAGGTTATTCTTGCAGAGACATAACATTTTCCTTCAAAAGATCAGGAACTTTTGGAACTTAGTTTGGATTTTTCTTGTTGGTGAATTAGTTTGCCTGAAAGCTTCGTTCTTTTATGCTAGCCCACGGTATATTATTCGAATAATGCAAGCCTATTTCAGTTCAAGGACCAAGCAAGATTTGCTGAGTTAGCTGAAAAGGAAGGATCTTTTGCCCAAACTGGTTCCTGTACCTAGCCTTCTAAGTAAAACCTTTCACGAGTCGATTTTACTTAGATGTGATTTCCTGTCGATGATCAAAGCAACAAAAATTAGCATTTACAATCGTCACCTCCGAGTGACAAGTACCGCTCTACGACTTACACTTTGTGCATGTGACGCCTGTTCAAACACACATTTACTAACCTCAAATAATCAGTAGTTGAAAACTCACATCGCCTTCACTCTTTTGGCAAATGACCTTAAATTATAGCAAACTGTTCACAAACACACGCTCCAATGCTAGTGCGCCTCTATACTTCATTGGCGAAATGTGGTAGATTGAAAAATCAATTAGTATTATATATAAATTAGCCTAGATGTGGTAAATAACCCATTAGATAATGCAATTTAACTTACATTGATTATCATTTCAAGGGTTTTGATGTAACAGGCTTCTGTGTGGAGAAGTTCCAAAATGGCTGAGAGTTGCTGATCCTTATTATTTTTATATTGGCCCTGAAATTAAAAAATTTAATTTAGATATTTGTTAGTAACTTGATGTGATTAAATTATGGGTACTCACTTTCGACCCACAATCACTTTCCTGAGTACCATTTGAAGTTAATTTATTCCACATATTTTCGATTGCAGTGAAATCATGGGGAGGAAGATTTTGTGGAAAGTAGTCGTACAGTTCGGGTGGGATTTTCGGAAGCTTTCCATTCTCAAAACAACGTAGCCGATTCTGTAGTTTTTCTAATTGCACCTGAAAGCAAAATAAAAAAGAATTCTTAAGCCATTTAATAGAGTAGAAATTGACTGTTTAAAGGGGTTTATTGTTTCACACAATGGCGTTAGAATAGCACCAAGACAAGCAATTTTGGTTTGATACCTACCATATCAGGACCTAAATGGTCAACTGATCTCTCCCGTCTCCACTTAGGCCTTCTGTTCTTCTATGACAAATTATTTGTTTTCTCAATTCAAATTTATTACGGCTTTATTCATAACTCAATATAGGAAATTTATGATTATTACTCACTGGATTAGTTTGACGAACTTCCATATTGATGTCGGGTGTGGAACGTGCAAATACTTGGCTCAAACGATGTCTTCCAATTGCTGTAAAGGAAGACAATCTAGATGATATATATACTTTTACTGCTTTTAAAAAAACTGCTATAAATTCCAAACTTTTGCTTAACATTTAACTACCATAGGGGAAGAAATCGATTAATCAATTCCCATAAGGAATATAAAAGTTAGCGTTAACTTTTAATTATTGGATTACTTTGAAATATTAATTTGAAAGTTAAAAATTGGCTCCTGTCACAAGGTAATATGTACTGGTATAGTAAGTGCAAAAAATAGTCACAATAATTAAAATCGGCTTTGAAAAATTCGATAGCATTGTGAAAATTTAGTATAGATACGAATGACCCAAACAGGGTGATATGAGGAATGAAAAACTGTGATTTTAGTCTCATATAAGGTATTTCAAGTATCGTTGATGCGTTTGGTTATTTCTTTCAACGAATTCTCAATTAAAGCCAAAGAAATTAGAAGGCCCTCAAATGTGGAAATGTTGGAATGAGGATGAAAGATTTTATGGCTCATAATGCAAATTAAGTGAAGGCACAAATAAATAACGATACTTTTCAAGAAAACCTTCGAAATTGGAAGTATATTCGGCTGATCAGAAATAGGACGCTTATAGATTTTTGTTCAACGCGGAAATAGGGTATCATCTTCTGGATATGATCCAATATGGAAATTCAGAAAAATAAATACCGGAATTTGGAGGAACTGCTAGGATTATTGTAGCTGTTAATTTATTCGGATATCCATCTAACCCATTATCGGTCAGATGTTTTCAAATGTGTGTCAAATCATACCAGCGTAGCATGCTATTACTGCTTTTCTAAGTTGTTATAATCAAGGCCAAGAAATCAATTATTTGGACTTACAATTTCCTTTGAAAGTTGATCTTTGATTGAAAGAACTGCCATTACTAACTGAGTTTCTCTCGGAAGTAATTCCATTAGGAATCTTTGTTCGTAGACGTGGAGGCGGTGACAAATGATCGGGATTCGTTGGTGGGGACGCAACGAAAACGCTACTATTGTTGTCACTAACTTCATCTGCTAATGCTTCCGAAATATGACACTTTGTTCCACGAATGGAAAGTGGCTTTGAATTCATGTCGACAACTTCGTCTGCTCTGACAATTAAAGAAAAGTATTTATTGTTATGGCACCAAATTTGCTCATATGGGCTGAAATTAAATAAATTTAAAAAGAGATATTAAAATTTTACATCAATTAACTTTAAGCTACTTATATGATTTAGTAGTGGTTAAAGACATCGCACCATATCCGATTTAATTAACAATATTAAAATTATAAATAAAAGTGCTAAAAATGTTAAGAAACAATTTGCTCATTGCCAAGGATAATGTCAAAAATATCGATTGATCGATTCTTATATAAACTATCTGCATAAGAAATCCAAAAATATCAAATAAATAGTGATAATTTCGTTTTGTGCAATAAAATTTCGAGGTGGAAAATCCAATAAAACTATGGCATAATTTCCCCTTTCAGAATTAATAAAACTTACGAAAATGGATAGGAATTTGAGAGAAAAGGACAGGGATTGTAAAATTGCTATAGCTTTCCGTGAAAATGTATGCCTAAAGTGTAGTTTGTGCAATCTTTTTGGCGTACTGATATGTGTGCGCATTGACGTCAACTGATTAAATGCAGCGAAAGGCCTATTAGCGTCTTCTTCACCAGGTCAAGTAGCCAATCCTTTGAGCTCATATCTGATACTGGCTTGCTGTTGCTTATCAGCAAATCACACATTTTAGATCGTTCCGCACACACACAGACGCGCACGCACACACACTCTTTCCCCGTACAAAAATACAAACTTTTTGAAGAGTTGATAAATGTGACATACATTCTTATTATTAATTCATTTATCCAATGTCCTATGTGCTACTTAAAAGATAAGATATTCAATGACAACTTATAAATATGTCATTCAATTTTCGTTTAACGAAAACATTTAATCACCAGATTAATTTTTTCCATACTCAAGGTCATTTCATACTTTCTAGTTATAATAAAACTATGGGAAATAAAATATCGACAAAATTAAAATATCAAACATATATTATTGCTTAGTGAAATACATGCGGCCTATACAAAGGTTAAGAGTAATACCTTAAATAAAAGAGACCTGTGAAAACCAGTTTAACTTGAATTCTTGATTCCACAGTGAGGTTGGACCAATCAATAGATTCGATTTCAGTTGGAAGTTGCTTAAATTCTACATCTTAAGGCAGTCCGTTTAATAAGACCGGGCACGGGGCTTTAATTTCAAACGAATATTAGCAGGAAGATAATGCCCTTTAACCTATCAGTGGGTGACTGCTTATTTCAACCCTTACACAATACTGGTTCTTCGAATCCCCACATATCACAATGTCTTTCATCAGATTCAAATTAAATTTAATTTGAATTACACAATTGGAGTAAACACAAATGGAGCAAATAGTTCTTCAATCGATACTGATGAGGTAAAATTCCCATTATTTTTCAATTCTGGTTAATCTTCCTGGAATGCTTAAGTAATTGCAAAAATGCATTCGTCAACAAATATAATAATAATAATTGGCTTAATAAATAAACGGGGAAAGTGACAATAATTGATTGCCAAATTTGTGAATAATTCTCATTAGTAAAGGCAGACTTTAATTTTAATATTTAGAAAATGGCTTTTGAATGGCTTGAAAAATTGTGACAATGATATTATTAGAATTTTACCATTCTCAAATTCCATAATAAAATATGAAGAAAACTAAGTTAAATCCAGTTAAGGCAGTAGAGGAAGGTAAGCTAACTTGTGGGTAACAAAATGTTAAATTTTTCCATATTTTATACAAAGCTATCTTCCACAATTATATGTAAAGCTGAAAGCGAACTTGTTCAACGCCTAAGTAAATGTTACTCACTAAATTCATTAGAAAGTACATTTAAGAATAGGTGTATCTACCATTTCATACTTATGAAAGTGTATACTCGTAAGCAATGCTTTCAAATACTTTTAAAGAATGCCGTACGTTGTACAATTTTCCAAACTCAATTCTTCCTCAAAATAGGACATTATTAAAGCTGATACCTAATGCAGTATGAATAATTCAAGTGGAGAAAGTGTCTGACACACTTAGGCACCATCTTCTGCTTGGAAAACCTGAAAGCCAGTTAGACTGGTTTTTTTAAATATTCCATCTTCACACTAATTCCCTATCTTCCAACTGGATCGCTGAACATTTAAAGATACAGGGTGTGCGATAGACTTACTTCCACGTGGTGCACCTTGGGCAACGTATACTCATACGGCAAAAAAGTCTATTAACCGGCAGTTGACTTCTGGCTTCTAACC
>UZAE01001249.1:0-14309 GCA_900617975.1 Rodentolepis nana | reverse complement strand
AGATACTGGGAAGCAAGAAGACAGCTAATGAACTGCTATTAATTAACTGCTATAAATGTACCCCTCTCCCCCTCTTGGGGGAAGCTGAAGTCAAAGATTAAGGGCTAATGATAAATATCATAAAGCCTGCCATTTGGAATATATAAATTACAGGTTTCCTAAACTCAATTTCAAATTGAAGGTATTTTTTTCCTTTTAAGTATTAAAAACCAAACCAAATGGAATGATTTTACAATGAAGAAGGAGTATACATAAATTGTATATAATTGCTTAAAATTGACTATTATGAAGCATGTTTGACTATGATTTCCTTATTACATTAGAAAGATATTCCATTAAAAACACCTTAAAAATTAAAATAAATCAGTGGACATTTGTACGATGAATATAAACTTAATTTCCCAATATGATTTAATTTTATTGAAAAAGTTTATTTAGCGAAATTCCATTGGGTAGAATTTAAGCGGTGTAATCTATCTGGCCCATTGCAATGTCAAGAAAGAGAACTAGGAACCAATCCTTTGATGATGATTGTAATATTTTATTTGTTAACCTTTCATATTGCATAATTAGATACCTTTTATTCAAAACGTGGCCGTCCCGATCGTGATACTGTAGAATCGCTTGTGTATCGAATAGGCAGCAAGGTTTGGTCTGGTTTATTATAAAGTATTTTTTCTAGAATTTGGATAAAATTCACAAGGATGTAAATGACCTTTCCATTCTTTTTTGTTCAGATCTTGATAAAAATATTGATAGTCGTGTTAGAGTCTTTACTAAATGGTAAGATATGATATTCCAATCTAAATTTTCCTTTTAGTGCCAGAGATATTCCTGAACGCATGGAGATATACACTACTCTTTTGGGGTTAATTAATCTCAAAAACCACGAATTTGTTATGGGCGTTATCAATTCAATCATTCGGGAATTGAAGGACTCTCTCAAAGCATCTCGCTTTGATGACGTCAAATATTTGGTTCGCTTTCTATCTAACTCTGTTAATGGAAATCTAATTCATCCTGGGAGTCTGCTATCGCTTTATGAAAGCTTCGTAGAAGTCACTCTGGATGTATCTTCTAGTTCTCAATGTCGAATGGATTGGTACTGCTATGTGGTTCTCTCCTCTCTTCCATATGTATACTTTAATTTTATTCTCGTAATCTTTGTATATTTAGAGCGCTAAGCGTCTGTATGAGCATAATGCTGCTGCTCTTGAATCAATCCTCAGCACTATCAGCGTGTATCTTTCGTAAGTCTAAGGTTTTGTGTTTATGCTTTCACCATTTCAATACGAGCTAATGACTGGTAAATGGGTTTGCCAATTAAGCCTAATTACAGCTGGATTTGTTCGATTCATGCATCAGAATCAGAATCGTAAATAGTTTCTGAAATTAATGTATGGCTATAGAGGTGTATCTCGTTGAAATCAGTAGAGTCTTTCTAGCTTGCTTAGAATTGTATCGTGGCTTCGGACTAAACTATCAATTTGTTATTAATGGTAAACTTGAATATGATTTTAGTCAACATCTCTTTGTAGTTATTAAGCCGCGTGTATGTCAATTTTTTCGCTTTATCTAATATGACCTAACTCTATTTGTTAGCATTAGTGAGGAATTTGAGCATTCATGTCTTTCTATTTTGAAGAATGTTGGTAAAAGGAAAACTTTTTTCTTTATATAGCAAAAGGACTACGCACCATGTCTCTATGTTGCGTGTTTGGGAAACGTCAGATCCTCACCCACAGGAAGATGTAAGTTTTAACAATAAAAATGATCGTCATGTCGTAAACATTCGAAAAAATAAATTTCGTATATTTGTTTAGTATTTGACTTGCCTGTGGGCACAAATAATCGCGATGCAAAAGGCAAATTGGAGGGAAAATGTCCTTTGGAGGATCGCTGATGCTTTTCCAGCTCTTCGTGAAATTGGTCAACCCTGCGAATTTGGCATGGTAATATTTTTGTTGCATTCTTTTGAAATGACTCAGATTTGACCGTATAGTTTGGTCACTACTTAACATTAATACAGTAACAGTTAGTAGCGCTAAATAGGTCCTCTTGCAAACTTTACCGATTTTCATCACTACGACTACCTTTTCATAACCCATAAGTTCGAATATGAGCGAAGCGTGTTGGTCGCCTCAGTGATTAATGTGCTTGTATACAAAGTCAGGTGCCCAGTGTTTCCCCACCGAATGTAAATATTTTTTTCTTACGATTTGTTATATGAGTTTGGCTAATAATCTGCAAGTGCTATAGCCAATTATGATATTCGAACTATAAAGTTCTCGGTAAGTCACTTTGTTTTATTCCTGCCTTCCCATGTCCATATATTTGTTTTTTTTCGTCATGCCAATTCAGTTATTATGTTTTTACTTCTCCAAGATTGCGTGATAATATCGTGCAACTTATTTGGATGGTGAAGTGTTCGCACTTTTGTTATTTAAAACCATCTTCAAGTAATATCGGGTTTGGAAAGTTTGCTGTAATCACTGGCAGGTGAGTCTATCTCTCACAGGCTTTGCTAAAATGAAACAATGAGAGACGATTTTGATAAATTCCATTGGGGCCACAAGGAAGGTAAAGAAATGTTCAGTTTACCCCAGTACTATTGATCTAAATTTGAGTTTTTTTTACGTGTAGAATATTTATAATATTATTCAAATTATACTTGGTTTATTGTTGAAAAAGCTTTTTAGATGGTGGTATTAATAAACGCCTTGTAGGCTCTTTAAATATCAACTTTATTTTACTTCAGGTTACACCGCCAGATTACGACCCAGACGTGGTTTATCCTCATCCTCAAGTCGTTTTTCGGATGTTCGATTACACAGATGTTTACAACTCTGAGGAAGAGGAGGCGGAGGTGGGGGGCAGTATGCCAATTGTATCTACTTCCCCGTCTCTCCCCGGTGCCCACACAATTGAACGTTTTCTGGTCGATGAACAAATTCACGTCATTCTGGAGACCATGCAATTCAACAGAGCAATGTGGTGAGTATAGGTAGTAGCATGAGTACTTGGGTAGTACTGTAGTTTACACTGCGGCTATCAAAATGATCATTAAGCTTGTGACTGAGCCAATCAGAGGCGGGGTGGGGGTGTGTACATGAATTCACTTTTTTTGCTCACCTAAACAAACGTGGTTGAGTAAATAAATGTGGAATCCATCAGTGGACTCGGAGTTGGTATGCTAAAGTGTCTTAAAACCATTGGAAAATGAACAAGAAATGACGAAGGAGGCCCATATTATTAACGTACTATAGTGTAGAAGTCTCGGGTTATATTTAGTTTTTTTACACAAAATAATATCGGAATCATTCGCTAGATTATTATTATTATATCAAATGGCAGGCGTCTCGATGATTATCATTAGCCCTTTAGTTGACTTCAGGCTTCACCGAGAGGAAGGTACATCAAATTGAAAAAAAGTCGAGGGGGGGGGGGGGGCGAAGAGTGTTTCAAAGATGTAAAAGAGACAGACACAAAGGTAGAAAAAAGGTGAGGTAAGTACTATGGAAGTAGTCGAATATGACATAGTGAGGTGATGGTAGTTTGAAGTGAGATGTCAATTGCCAGTTAATAGACTTTTTGTGTATGAGTATACGTTGCCCAGGGTGCACCACGTGAAGGTAAGTCTATCGCACACCCCATTCGCTAAAGGTAGCATTTATCAAATTTCCTGTGATTAGTCATCTTGATTGACAATTATCCAATCCAAAACGCGCTCGATAGGAGCGTGCACCTTTTTCAATATCGCATTTAAAGGATTTGAAAGGAATGAAACTTGAAGGTTTCGATCATGAATTGTCAAAATCATTGCATAGGCAGATTTGCAAGTGGTACTTTTGCCTCTACTTTCTTTTTGCCTAGGCGTTCTGCTCGATTCAATCGTAGATTTGAAATCGATTGGATTGAGATTGCCCTCGTTGGCATTCGTTTTATACATTTTTTCTTGTTAATTTTCTTGATAATTTGATGGGGATTGTTTGTCGAGTAATAACTTTAACTTTATTCTTGAGCACACCCTTAAATCTCTTTTCGAGCTTCTACCAATGACTTATATCCTATTACCCAGAATCGACAACAAAATTCTCGGAAAGAATGACATGTATGCTACTAGACTATAGGCATATATGTTATTATTAAACTTGAAGAAAACAAAGAGATGATGGGAGTTCGGGAAGTGAGCTAACATTCAGAGCTTGTTTTATCCCCTTCTCAAGAGCAATCAGTTTTTAAGTGGCAGCCTAATGGGTTTCACTAAATTTGAATCCCTTTATATACGCGATTGTTTGCCCACTGTTTTGATGTAGTTTTTTTATTGTTATCAAAAATTATATTGCTATATTACTTATATATTAACAATACCACCTTCGCAATATACCTATTTGAATACCGATGTATTTGTACAGGAGGTGGGTAATTATTTCTTGAATATTCTTCGTCTTATCTCCTTTTTGTTTTTCTTTAATTCTCACAAAAGAAGTGAGTCCGAGTCCATGCAATTGGTCTGCTATTTCGAAACCAACACATTGCAAAGCCTTTTGTTTCTACGCAAATATGTGAGTCGAGATTAATGAAAACCTCTGTATCGAGATATCATTATGGTGTTTGATAAATAGGAGTGACCATTTGAACTGGCCCGACTTCCCTTTTAAATTGCTTCAAGTCAGAATAGATCAGCTGTTCTACTTTATCTTCACGAACGACCTTCTTTTACTTCTATTATGGTTATCTAAGTTAAAGAAACCATCAGGTAATATTATGCTGCTGGAATATCATAACTTCCATAAATTTGGTGTTTAGATTCTCGTATATCATCATCTGTTAGTAAAATCATTTACTGATGCAACTTGTGGTACAACTCTCGGATTTTGCAGCAATAAAATATTTTTAAAATGGGACTTCTTTCCTCTGAGTAAAGATCTGTTTGGTCTGCGAATTCTACAGTCTTAAATAAATCTTCGCTAGTAGAAGACATTCGCTCTTGTTAACAAAAATTCTTGTTTTTATGAAAGTCCTTAAATAAATGGAGTTTTAATTAATCAAAATTGAGTAGTAGACAACTTACTGAATCCAGAATTCAGTTGAGGGAAGACATTTCTGTTGCCATGAGGTTAATAGATTCCTTTATGTATGAGGTCTGCCAATTATCTTGATAATGTTTTATTTAATATTTCAATGTATTCTATTCATACTTTGTCTCTCTTTAGTTCTAAAGCTCTTCTCAATTTCCAAACCCGCGCTAAACTAGCGTTGGAGTACATGATAGTTGAAGCAATATTCGCGGATATCTTCCGCTTACCCAAGCCACCAGTTCGTCATGGAAATCTCCTTTTCTACTCCTCTCTCCTGATTCAACTTTGCAATGATTCCATGAGCACAATGCCGCTGGTTCTCGCTCAAGCCACTGAAACTCTCTTTGATCGTCTTGATTCCATGAAACCGGCCTGCATTACACGCTTTGTGGAGTGGTTCTCTTTCCACCTGATTAATTATCAACTCAAGTGGAGTTGGAAGGATTGGTCTCGTGCGTTGGAGGAGCCTGTTATGTCTCCTCGTCGCTGGTTTATCTCGGAGACTCTGGCTCGACTTGTTCGTTACTCGTATTTTGAAAATGTGAAACAACATCTCCCAAGGTCATTTCACTGTCTTCTGCCACCTAAACCGGGCCCTGTGAATCCCTATGATGATGCTCGTATGTTTTGTTTTTAATTGGGCGCGCGCTTTGAATACTCCTGAAATCAGTAGTTCCATAAGTTTTCAGCTAGCACATGTTGAGAGGTTTTCTCCATCTCTCTTTATTAAACAGTCTTAGTGAAGCCTTCAAATTGGATTTGTTTTTGTTTGTTAACGCTTGAGCAAGTTGTATTTTTTACAAAGGTGATGATGCTAGTTTTATGCCACAGGACTTTTGAGTTCATTTGAACAAAGTAGTGATCAGCTAACATTCATGTCGAAGTTCTAATTAAAATTGTTGTTGCCATTGGTACTGTTCGGTGGCCACTTTCATGATATAGGATGCGCTCACTGTGTTGGCTATGGTAGTTTAGGTCCAGCAAAAAGAAGGGCCAACCTGTTACTCGACAACAACATCTTGACACTAATGAAGAGGAAAGATGTTTAGATATGGTTTGCCAGAAATGTGCCATTGAGAAGGCTTCATTCTCCATCAAGGGGTCACTGAATGACACAAAAAAAACTAGTGGAATCAGAAAATTTGTAGATAATATATGATTTGTGAGATGGAGACAGTGAAAATAAATTCAAATTCTCAATCTTGAATTGCGATGTCTACTACATTTCAAACGTTGTTTTCCTAGCTGAGCCTTTACTGAGCTTTCACCACATTTGACAGGAATTATTCTACAATTTCTCTTTTGCAATAACGCATTCTGTCATCTCACTTGCCATGAAAAATGACTCATTAGAGTTTATTATCCACATCAATAGGTAATCACCGATTAACATTGAACTTGTAATAACGAACTTGGCAGATATGAATGTTGATTACTGCACTGCATGCTCTTATAATGATCTCTGAGCTCATCTAGGATCCGTTTTTAACGATCATTTTGGAGTCCCTCTGGTAGGATACTTTTTTTCTGTCATGCCTATTAAGTCCAACTTAACCAACGCGGTTGCCTATTCCAATCAATGTTAACAGCTATCCAGCACTTGCCTTTCAATGTAGCTTCTTGTACAGAGTCACTATTAAATTTACAATTTTCCCTTTAGCCATGCCACGAAGAAAAGCCTTCCTGAAAGTCTTGGAAGCACTCAATCAACGTTTGAGCCCTGATGCTCTTCTTGACGTAGTTCGAAGGACAGCAGCTCAAAAAGGTGACGACATGGAGGAGTCCGACATTCACGTTCGTCGACGTTCTCGAAGCCTCTCCGACACTGACGGTTCACCTGAACACCCTTCCGAATCTTGTGTGAATGACACAGACGGTGAAAAGAATGAGGAGATGGATAAGGACGAACCACTCGCTCAATGTTTGATTCCTGGTGTTAGTAGTCTTGAATTAGAGCTCTTTATGGCTGCTCTCCTACTACGAGCTCATAAAACCATCAGCCACACGTATTCTCTTCTTAGTCGGTAAATTAACCCCCCCCCTCTTTCCCTTCCTTTATGAAAATCTGGTTAATTTCTATCGTAACGACTCCTTTCCACCACAGGTATGTCGATGTATTCAGGGCACTGGCCTCCACGGTGGATTTGCAGATAGAAGCATTGCATATTCTTCAAGTCGTTTGGTATGACCAATCACAAATGGTTGTAGCGATTTCGAACTACATGAGCCGTGAAGGAATGCTAGATCCAGAGTCGATTGTGCTGTGGGCGTTTTCGCCTTCAATGTCTGCTTTTACTAATGAACTGGACTTCAATCCACCCTCAAGTGTTCATATTCGGCCGCAGTTGCTACAGTAGGTTACTTGGTATTGATCCATTCTTACGTATAATGTTAGCCTTAAAGAACCCTCAAGATAATTTAGGGACTATGGGTTCCACAGTGGAATACCTTGAACTGTTTGAGAACCTCCTGAAGATTCCTTGTGTTGTCACACTATTTTGCTCAATCTTTGTAGAAGTTTGATTAATATTCGAGTTTTTTATGTTTAAAGTGGTAAGAATTTTTCTTTAACTTCAAAATTTAGGGAAAGACTGAGTTGATTTGTCGTTAATTTTGACGTTAAGTTTCAAAAAGAATTAGTTTCCGTTTGATTATTTTAAAATGTCAAATATCCGAATGTCAGTATTCAAATATATTTTCAAGGTTGGTATTTAGCTGTGAAGATGATGCATGGGAATAGAACAGATTCCGAAAACGGGTAAATAGACCGAATTTAATTTATTGAGGTAAAAACCCCCAGAGTTCGAATGCTTATGTAAAGTTGGTTCAATGCCAGCATTTCACTCCCAATTACCCAAAGCACAGGCGCGGAAGTTCGATTATCGATTTTTCTCGCATCTGCTGTTTGGAAGATATTCGAAGTAAATACCTGCTTTTCACACACACGTTATTTGATGTCATTCTCCTCTCTTATCTCTCTGACTCTGATGCTATTTCTTCTCTTCCAAATACATTTCAATATTTTACTCACAGTTAGAGGTGTTCCGTTATTCAAGAGGTTTTAACTAGCCTTAGTGTAGTAGCCTATACAGTGTCAATGGAAGAAAATGTTATTTGTAAGCATTCCATACTCTTGAGAGTATAAGAAGAGGATGCATGATAATTCGATTTATCACAAAATTGGATCAACTACTTGACAGGCTTTATCGCGGTAATGATCTTATCCGCACAACAGGAAGTAAAATGAATGGTTTGAATATTGTGACGACTTTGTAACAATTCAAATTCGTTTTACTTTCCCTTTTAGGTCTCACGTTTGGGAGTGCTTGATGCATACTCTAATACGTGTTAGCCAACGAGTTGTCCAAGTATCATCTGGATTGGAGGACGCTAAGGATGGAATGGGATCTGGCCGCCGTCGAGTAAGATAACAGTTCAATTACAGATAATTAAATCAATAAGCTTGTTTGTAATTAGTGCCCGCCTTAAATAGTCTAGAAGTAGATCACGTTCAGGCGGCAGTTCAAGTGAGGACGAACATGGTGACATAGATCTTCGGAAGAAGATCAATAGAAGTCGCCGTCATCACCACAGAGACCGTAATCAGTTTAGAAGTCGGAGTCATGACAGTAGTGATGACGGCGTCAGACGGTCAAATGTCTCTCCTGATCGATTGGCTCATATGGAAGAGGTGCGCGGAGAAGCTCTACGTTCTCAGCTGTCTGTTATTACTCTCCTGCTCCATCGGAATATGCGTCTCATAAATGATGTGTCAAACGAGATGGAGAAAATGGAGGCATTAGGTGAATCGCAGACCATCATTCGCAATCTCGAATCTGTGGCATTTTGGATAAAGGGTCGTCTCATGCAATCGGTTCTTGAGGTGATGAATTTATCCCATAACCTATTGAATCTAAGTAGACGCTTTATATAACTGTTCTCTTTTCCATGCAGCACCAAGATCAATTGTATCCATATATGGATACTCTAGAGACAGAGATGTCGGATTTGTCACCCTTTATGAAGGACCTTTTCCGGAGTCTGCGTAGTCTCTACGAATAAGCTTCTTCAGTTGTTTTTCTCCGTAATGAGCGGTCCTATCTGGTTCCCTCTTGTGTGTCCAAGTTTGTAATAAATATACTAATTCTACATAACTGATCATATGAAATTGTATGGTTTATTAATTAGTCGTTTTGTCTAGCTTCGTTTATAGAGCAGCTGAAGAGAAAATTCGAATTAGTACCGAGATTGGTAACAGCTATGTATATATACACACAGGGTGTCCCGAAAAATGAAAATAACTTGTAAACATGGTGTTCATTTAGATGTTTATTATTTCAAAAGCGTAAAAAATGTTCAACAAGTGTAATTTTATTGCGTTCCGCTGCTTGTTCTTAAACTGACTCTCATTTTGATCCAGACACTACTGGCGACGACAAGCAATGGAATCGCACACATCATGAAATAATTCCCTTGGAATTTGGACGCATTCATGTTCAACGGTTTCTCTTAATTCAGTGGCTGTTGCAGGTTACGTAGCGTAGACTTTGTCTTTTAAATATCACCATAAGAAAAAATCTAGTGGTGTAAGGTCTGGTGAACGGAAAGGGGGGGATATTCAAAAAAACCTCTTAGTCCAATACACCTATTTGGCATGACCTCCTCAAGAACAGGCCTAACATCGTGATGGTAACGGGGGGGGGGGGGGGTGCCCCATCTTGCTGGATGTAAAACTCTTCATCTTCAAAGTCTTCTCTAATGCTTGGCATAACAGACTGCTGCAGAAAGTTCACGTAAATTGGACCGGTTACAGTACAATTATTCTAAGTGTGAGTACATTTTTTGGGACAGCCTGTATATGCAACGCTATTGGCGCCGAGGAGGGTACTATACAAAGCCGCATTAATATTTGCTGCAAAATCACGTAGTATTAAGTTGCAACAAAAACTTACCTTAGGCATCTCAACACTAAGGAGGAAACAAAGCGTTTGGTTAAACGACGCTTATTCCGATTGTGCCACTGACATGGATCATACTTACCAAATTGCCAATAATGTAACACCCATTACCTACTCCCTAAGGCACGTCCTCGATTGCGAACGAGATTTCTCTGTTCAGCCCTGGTGGCCTTCATCGAGTGGAGACAGTCTGTGACGATATTATTGATCCATATTATCTACCAAACCTCTCCATGCCATCAATTAATTTCGCACACTACAGTGCCAGAGATGCGCATCAGTTTCAGTAAAGCCACTTCTATAATCTGGTTGTGGGTCAGCAGCTTTTCTCAAATCAAAAGAGCGATAAAGGGGAAATAGAGCTGTAAGATGTAGAGTGGGGTTCACACGATGACGGATAATATACGCCATTTAGCTTGACATGCTCAGCAAGAACACATTTTACTGCCTTCGATTTTTCGACGTCCGATTCTTATTCACCGCTCTTTGAACTTGCCTGGTGAGGAGAAGTGATTTATTCCTATTTTTCCTCTACCAAAGGCATCAAGTTAGTAAGGCGCGAAGGCAAGTGTTAGCCAAGACGAGAGGGCATAGAGATCGTAAAAGCAGGACGGGGGTGGCCAATATGTCCCGTGATCGTGATACCCCTCCTTTCACGAATACTGTTAAAAGACTGTACGTTCACACTCTCCACTAAGTCAATGTGCGTGTTGTTATATGTTCCAACCTAGTGTCATCAAGTTTTGCGAGGTGGCATATAGAGCACGTTTGGAAGTTTGGTCACATGATTTTGACAACGTTAAACGAATTACATTTCACTCAAAGTTACTTTTAGTAATGAGTAATGGATTAATATTCAACAGCTGTGGCTTTAATTGAACGTAAATCACAGAGTCGAGCTATATTTTCTCCTTTCCTGTAAGGTAAGTAGGTGTTTGTATAATTGATTAATACGGTATGGTAGACTAAGATTTTGTTCTTGCTTGCAGGTTTATACCTAATATTAAGCTAAGATCACCTAAAATGAGCCATCCCGTCGACTTACAAACTGTTCACCTAGAATATAGCTCATTGGCGGCGGTCGTAAAAAAGAAAGTGAGAACCTTTGAGGCTGTTCTCGCTGCTGCAGGAGAAGATGAGAATGCCATTTCCGACACACAATACAACGCCATGCTAAGTGATGTATTCGAACTTCTGGATAGAGGGCAAATTCTGAGGTATCAATTGGTGAATTTATACACAACTTCAAAAGATCCGGCCTTTCTCAATAACTACGGTAAAACTGTTGATGGCCTGAATATGATGACAGAACGCTTGATGCATTTTTTAGATGATCTAAATGCTAGGTGCCCCTCGAAAATCAATATATCATGACATCTGATTCTATCATAATATGTACAAACACTTACTTATCATCTCTGTTTTTTAATGTTCTGTGGAATTAATAATACCTTTTTCAGGCTTTTTTAGGAAGGCATTGTGTAAATAAATTTCATCATTGAATTCCTCCCCCCACCCCCACACCCCGCCTGGTGAGGAATTAGAATTCTATTAGCTCATTTATTAACTAAATTAAGCCGATAAGTTTGCTCGCACGGCTCACTGATATGCATTGATCAAAATGAAATAGACCTTTAATTTTCCTGACGAGCACATTAACAGTGCATTGGCAAAGGGTTTCCCTATCTCAGTTCACCTACCTTATGCAGTAGCACGCTAGTGGGATGATGTGAACAGAACTCAACAGAGTGCAATGGAAATTTTATTTATTCCACACCCCCCCCCCCCCCCCCCCCCCCTCCCCCCTCCTCAATCCCTATGAATAACCTTGAATTCACAAATTTTTTTAAAAACAACTTCTTCCAATTGCTATTTAACAGGCTACATAAAGTGTATACTATCTTTATTGCCTTAGTCAGCGTAACTTGAGGTTAGCATGGTACCTTTTATGCGAAATAGATCGTTGGTAGAGCTAACATTTACAAATAAAATTCTTGGACAGTAGCCATTTGTTCGCCTTTCTGTCTTCGGTTTCGTAGATTTCAAGCACAGTCCACTAGAACAACACCTGTAATGTACGTTTTATATCAATATCGGCCTGAAGCGGATTACTACACTAATAAGCCTTGACTCAATAAGCTCAGTAATCTTTGTGGCTCCTTCTCCTACTTTGGAATATCTCCCTGTATTAGCTAAGCTACCGCTACAGTGGCAAAAAACGCATGACGTGGAATAGGTTTATTTGAGAAGTGTCACAGACAGGAAAATGCATTGTTTCTTTATCAAAGGAATCCTTAAGAGAATCGTTTTGAGCTACATACTAGTGTGTGATGGTAACGCTTTAATACGTGTCTTTCATGTGACTTAGCGGAGCGAAAAGCTGACGCTTTAAAAATCTACCTCGATGGTTGTCCCCCTAGAAGCGTGGGCAGTATATTTGACTTCAATTTTACTTCTTTTAGAGCATAGGGTCGTATTAGCGATGGAGTAGTACTTGATAGGAGAGAAAGTTAAATAGAAAAATACCTTCCTTTGTGTCAAAATGTCTAAACATCTCTAATGACAGTTTGAGTCAACTTCTAATAAAACTTTTCATTCCCTGAGATGCTTTGACGGCGTCTTGTACGGCTTGGTTTACATATCATGTAGGAACAAATTGCAGTCGATGATACATTTAAAAGCAAGGATGTACGTTCCCTTATATTTGCTTAATTTCATACTTATGTCCAATTCAAATTATTTTGACTTCAAAGGAAAGCCTAGCCTGAAATCGATCCATTTCAAAGAAATAGGTAGTGGACCAACTCCGGTTAATGCCAGCATGATGTGCGTTATTGATCTCAAGGTTAAGTTAGAACGAATGTATTATTCAGTCAATCAAACAAACACGGGCTACACAGGCTTCTAGATACCCATGATCCTTTCTGTCTCCCACTAATTACATTTCCTTACATAGGGTGTGCGATGGACTTACCTCCACGTGGTGCAGCCTGGGCAACTTATACTCATACGGCAAAAAAGTCTATTAACATTCTCATACGGCAAAAAAGTCTATTAACCGGCATTTGACATGACTTCAAACTACAATCACCCCACTGTATGTCAAATTCGACTACTTGACTTCAAACTACCATCATCCCACTCTATGCCATATTCGAGCTTCAAAGACAAAAAAGTCTATTGATCGGCAGTTGACTTCTGACTTGCAAAAAGTCTATTGATCGGCAGTTGACTTCTGACTTCAAACTACCATCACCCCACTCTATATCATATTCGACTATTTTTACAGTACTCACCTCACCTTTGTCCATATTCGACCATTTCACAGTACTCACCTCACCTTTTTTCTTAAATTCGACCACTTCAACAGTACTCATCTTACCTTTTCTCTTCGACTTCTCACTTCAAACTACCATCACCCCACTGTATGTCAAATTCGACCCCTTCCACAGTACTCACCTCACCTTTGCTCTACTGTCGACTTCTTCCACAGTACTAACCTCACCTTTTTTCTACCTATTTCTCACTTCAAACTACCATCACCCCACTGTATGTCATATACCTCTGACTTCAAACTACCATCACCCCACTGTATGTCATATTTCACCACTTCCACAGTACTCACCTCGCCTTTTTTCTACCTTCAGTTGACTCTGACCCCACTGTATGTCATATTCGACTAAGGCAGTTGACTTCTCACTTCAAACTACCATCACCTCACTTATGTCATATTCGACCCCTTTCACAGTAATCATCTTACCTTACTGTGTCATATTCGACTACTTCCACAGTACTCACCTCACCTACAGTTGACTTCTCACTTCAAACTACCATGACCCCACTGTACGGTAGTTGACTTCTGACTTCAAAGACAAAAAAGTCTATTGATCGGCAGTTGACTTCTGACTTGCAAAAAGTCTATTGATCGGCAGTTGACTTCTGACTTCAAACTACCATCACCCCACTCTATTACTTTAACGGTACAAGTCTATTAACTGGCAGTTGACTTCTCACTTCAAACTAACAAGTCTATCAACCGGCAGTTGACTTCTGACTTCAAACTACGTCTATCAACCGGCAGTTGACTTCTCACTTCAAACTACCAATCAGCCCGACTGCTTGTCATATTCAACCCCTTCAACAGCACTCGCCCCACTGTATGTCATATTCGACTACTTCCACAGTACTCACTTTTTTTACTGTTGTGTCTGTCTCTTTTACATCTTTGAAACACTTTTCTATCCCCCCCATCTCGACTTTTTTCACTTTG
>UZAE01001248.1:0-14317 GCA_900617975.1 Rodentolepis nana | reverse complement strand
TCTTCGATTTCCTTTCCAGCTATGTTTGTATCCTTGTAACCCCATCTGGTGGAATGGGCGTTGAAGTCTCCTAATACTACAGTTTTGTGTGAGATGTTCAGAAAGTCAAAGTTGGGACAATTCTGGGGTGGATTATACACTGCATATAACTTGAAGTGGTTTTGACATTTCCAAACATTTGATCTGATTATTTCACATTTGTCTTGTGTCGAGCCCATACTCTTGATTAGATCGTAGTGTGAGGTGAGCCCTTCTTTTACTCCAGTTAGAATTCCACTTGCAACTTGCCGGTATTTAGGTAGAAGGTACAGAGTGTAACCTGGGAATTGGTAGTACTTCAGTTTGTCGTCCGAAAGGTTTGCTTCCATAATTGTGAAAATGTCCACATCAGAGGTTTGTAGAATTATCTGGACTTGGATCTTTTTGTCCTTTGACATCCCTCCAGCATTCCACCGGAGGATCTGAAGACGTTGTGATTCGCCCTGACGAGGGCGATTTCTCTTATAGCCTTATTTCAAGCTAATTATAATAATAGAAGTCAAATCAAATGCCGAGTGATAGACTTTTTTGCCGTACGAAGATACGTTGTCCAGGGTGCACCACGTGGAGGTAAGTCTATCGCGCACCCCTGATAAGCACAGTAGTAGACTTCTTTGCTCAGTAGATTGGTTGTATAAGGATGGCCCCGAAATCACCTGCCAATTTATTGCACAGATATTCCCTACAGAGAGCCGGTTTGTGAAAGGAAGCTTACGTTTAAGGAACTTCAAATAACAGTTGACCCTCATTTCTAATAACCGATTCCTCAATTCCGTCTTTAACTGGGAACACGAATTGAAAAGGCATGGATCAATTCGCCAAGCGATCTAACCGAGAAGATAAGTGAGTCAAAACCGCCCAATGCATACTAAGCTATCCTTCCCGCAACATTAAGATGTCACCTTAATAAGTCAGCATCCGCCCTTCACTCTCAAAGCCTATGTGAAATGGCTTAGAATCAGCACCGCTAATTTACCCCTCCCATCCTCTTAATCTTGTCCTCGCCTGCAGTGCATAAAACGTGTTTAGGACAAGAATTTCAATCGTTTTTGAATGGGTAAGATTATTACGCAAGTGCTTTCCATGACTCTGTTCGTTGAGGGTTAAATAAAGACGTCATCTTAATTATCCAAAGATATAAACATAGCTTTGCACTTTCTTTGCATATAAACCATGGAGAGGGGGAGAGATATGTAGAAATTTTTACTTGCAAAACAAGAATTTAAATTTATGTATGCAAACATTGAAAGGGCTTCCGGTTTAGTACGAATATGGAAAGAGAAATAGTTTAGTCAAGAAGGTAGTTTATGCATTTTCTCTCATGGCATACATCGTGCTAAAATCCTATTGGGTAGGGAGGAAATGCTGAGGGGCAAAAATTGCGGAGGAAAAATTTCGTGTCCTAGTTTGGCTACCATGACCGCACTGTTTGTCATATTCGACCACTTGCACAGTACCCATCTTACCTTTTTCACTACCTTTGTGTCTGTCTCTATTACATCTGTGAGTCACTCTTCTGTTCCCGCTCTCGACATTTTTGTGACTTTGATGTTCCTGTCTGTTCTCCCTCTCGAATTTTTCTCACTTTGATGTTTCTATCCCTCTGTGAAGCCCGAAATCAGCTAAATGGCTAATGATGACCTCTGTGAAGCCCGAAGTCAGCTAAAGGGCTAATGATAACAATCTCAAAGCCTGCCATTTGATATTAATTAATTTGAAGAGAAACAACAAACTTCTATAACAGATTTTGACTAAGCGACATTCTTTTGAGGTTTGCTTAAAACCAGCGAAGTCTTGGAGTGAGACCGATAGCTCTGTGATGTGTTTGAGAAAGAGTCCTACTTCCTACCTCGGTTTAAACGAAGTAGTCGGACCAAAAATGCAAACTAACGAACCTTAACAATTAAAATGTCAATTTAGGCCGCTTGATTAATGGCTTAATTTGGCAAAATCTTTGAGCAAATTGTAACAATAATCAGCACTGTGAAGACCAAGCAGTTTAGAATTTAAATGGATGTTTACAAACTGAACCCATAAATGTTCAATTCAAAGACGTACTTGTAGAAAATTAAATTGATTGTAACTTGTTACCCTTAAAACTGAATTGTAAGGGTGCGAAAATTTGCTGAAAAAACACAAAGTCTCCATAACTACATCCTAAAAGAAGCTATTTACACTGGCATATCAGTATATTTTTCTTATCTACACGTTAGCTAACGAGGAAAATTAGACAAGCAAAAGGATGCGTCCTAAAGCTAATTTAAGAAGAGAATTTTATAAATTAAAGAAGAAATAATAAATAGTATGACTATATGAAAAGGTGAGCCTGATTTGTTACTCGACCATCGATGGGGGGGGAGGGGGTATTGAGTCGAGACGAACGGGATTTTGAAAAGAAGATGTAATTATTGCTACTCAACAAGGGAGGAAGAGAATAAGGAGGAAAGAAGACTGGAAGAAGTGATGAAGAGGAGGGAAGGTGGGAGAGGGGATTGTGATCCTCAACAGATTCTCCAACCTAGTGATCCAAGATGTGCAAATTACCTGAAACTATCTTGTTCTCCAGTTGGGAACCCTTCGGGAGACAAATCTTTTCTCCATGGTTTGCAATGATAATAACCGTTCCCTAAAAAGATAAGTAGGGCAGAAATTACAATTCGTAATTGATTACACCTCAAGTCCCAAGATTTGGTGTAGTTTGTGTTTCAGTGATCAACTTGATCAAAGGTTTCAAAATTGCATATTTTGAGGGTTCAGAAGGGTTGGGTATGGAGAGTCCTTTCTTGTTGATGAAATTTCCATCTGATATAATGTGTGATTGAAGTCTCTTTGTCTAACGTCCCTCGTAGATTGAGATATATGAAAACTTTCCGACTGCAACTTAACCTCGTTGGGTCTCAATAGTGGAGCTTATTCTCCACTAGTAATTTCCTAACCCCTTACTTAAGAAATCGAAGAAAGATTATGCACATCGTCAATTGGGGAAGTTGGAAACATTATTATGTGGCAGTCTCGTTTTTCTATAGTCTAATTATTGGACTAATTTGAACCCGACTGGAAGGTCAGGTAAATGACAAATGAGGTGTTAATATTAGAGGTTGGATGAAGCATAGCGTTTCATGAGTACACTACACCTGGGCAAAACTTTAATAGCTTAGCGCAAATACTTCGAAAATACTGCTTGCAAGGCCATTAAAGCATAAAAAGTATTCTAACATTATGAATTTCATTCCAATAAAGGAAAGCATAATTTCTTTGTCGAAGTTAAGCACTAACTCACTGTATCTGTATGCAGTAACTCGAAATGAAACTGGAATAAAGGTGTACGACAATCCACCATAGTAATACAAAAGTTCAAGCTGAACGCTAAACCAAACATTTTAAACGACTGAATCAAGTGAATTAAGGGTATATATATAATTTTTATTTAAACCCTCGTACGAAAAAAGGAGAGCTCTAACTTGCATGACGAAAGGATTGCTTTTATTCATATATTACATAGAAAAAAGAGGTATTTTTTACCAAGACGGGCCTGTTAGCTTACTTTATTTAGCAATCAGCTCTGAAAAACACTGCAGACTAGGATATTAGCACGTAAATAAAAACCTTCCGATTTGTCAACTTAGGCCCCTTATCAGAGACTGCAGTAACAGACTTCAAATGTTTTGGTCTGTGAAACTCAATGGTTGGCTACATGGTTTTGTGAAATTTGGATATCTTTTCTTGTCATTTCCATCTCCATTTCACCCGCTAAATTCCGAGTTTGAACGATCCTGCTGCTCACCTATACTTTATTTCAATGCTATGCGGTTGACACTGGTGTTCAGGCAGGTATTTATTCCCCCATAAACCGAAATGTATTTCAATAGAGTGCCCCCTCACTGAGAGTTCAAACTTACGATCATGTCGCCCAAGAGAGAAAGAGAACAAAAAATTCCACGCCTTAGGGTGTGTATATGCCAACACAAGCTAAATAGAAACCCCACCCCATATCCGAAAATTACGCTCCACTACTAACCACCTTAATTGTATTTATTCAACTAACATGTAAACACGGAAACGCAGATTAGCAACGAGAGGTCTAATTTATCGCCTGAAAAATCGAGTTTAAAATCCTTCGTTAATATCGAAATGAGAAAACTAGAACCAAGATCTGGGATGGGAGAAAAGTGGGAAAAAAGTTCCAACCGATAAGCGTTCAGTGCAGCACAGTAGTCACGTACATTGGCCAAACACGTCTTGCTAAACCGTGATTAAAACCAAGGCCAACAGTACGCAGCACAAAGGAAGGGAGATGTATATGTGATTGGCCTTCCAATCATAGCTAAAATCTTCACTCACCTTGAGGGAGACATTTTGACCAATAAAGACATTGCCAGCGATTGTCAAGTGGTCCAACTCGAGCAAATCAGGAATATTGGCAAAACGCGACAGAAAATCTTTGACCTTCTTGAACTCTCCACCCAGTTTCACCAAAGGCACAGAGGGGAAGGAGCGCTTGGGTGACATCATAATTCTGCCATTGTCAAGTGTGTAGAGGTTCGACATGAGCAGCAAAAGATCGGAAGTGGTCTTGACAGGTAAGAAACGACTACGAGGGACATTTATACCGATTGCTCCCTTAAAATTGCGAATAGCTGCACCAGCAGCCTCTTCCAATTGAATAATATTAAGACCAGAGTCAAGGGTTTTGGGATTGCGGATTATTTCCATTGCCATTTGATCAGTCCTCACCAGTTCCTCCACCTCACTCAACTTTGCCCATAGATTATTGGTGTTGAAGATACGAAACTTGCGTACACTAGTGAATTCATCAACGTGTTCTTTGGGCACCTAAAGCATGTTAATAACCAGATTAGTCACACACACACACCCCCCGCTCCAATCAATTTGTTTCAAATGGCATAACCGACTTACTTGAGCTATTTCAAGAAGTCTTAGACGACCCTCATAGCCAACAAGGGTGCCACCTTTAACATCAGCTCTGGTCTTATCCGTAACCTCCATAACAAAGCCAGGAGCATTAACTGGATCCGAACAGAGGAAGTTGATAATATCTAGGAAAAAAGTAAGGTTATAACGTTTAAAATACACTTAGTATGGTACAATACAAATCGCAGCTCATTAATCTGATCACCTATCATCTTGAGCCCAAAAAGTACTTACTTAAATCCACACAAGCACCAAGATTGTCAATATTCGAGATGAAAATCCACTCCTTTCCAGCCTTACGCATCTTTTCGGCCAGTCCAGAGTCACAGAAACGACGGTAGACATCACCGTGACCTGGTGGGTACCAACCTGAGAGATCAACTGCGGGTTGATCAAAGGACTCAGATTTCTTTGATCCAATTAGAAGGTTTGAATCAATTTGTTTTACAATCGGTAACAAGGATTCACGGTTCAAGCGCGGGTACCTTTTTACATTAAAAAGACGAATAAGCATAATTCTTTGGATTAGATCACGAAAACCATTCAGATCGAAACACACATGCTCTGAACGAAGGTTTCAATTTCAACATTGACCTTTTGATATTTCTTCAAAACTTTGGCGGTCTCTTCTTGGGTGTTGAAAGAGTTCATCAATACAAGTGGAATATTGCAACCGTAAGTGTTATTGAGGTTCTGAAAATAAAAAAACGACGAATTGAATATCACGATATCATCGAGACGACTTAATACAATTAAGATGTTTACAAACCTCAATTTGTTGTATGGTTAGATCCAAGAATGTGAGGTCATTGCGAACAGAAATGAGGGACTTAGGACCAGTACATCCCATACTTGTTCCCAAACCACCATTAAGTTTGATGACGACTAATTTGTTCAGCTGTTCTTTAATAATTCCAGGGTCAGTAGGTTTAGGCAACTTTGAATATGACTTCAGCTAAAATTTTCAGATAAAAAATAACCACACATGTGTGTCTTAAATCTTATTCTTTCTGGAAATATTGAACACTTACATCATTATCAGGCAGCAAGCTAATCTTTTCCCACTCGATATCCTTAGTAGTTTCAATATAGCGTTTAAAGAGACAAAGAAAGGCCTGCATTTGCTGACAGAAACGCTCCTTTTCCATCTTCATGTTTTCAGGAATTCCTGACGAAAGAAAATCTAATTCATTGGCAAGAGCCTTAACGGCATCTTGGCGAGTAAGTTCTTTAAAGCCATTCATGGTGCCCTATTAATTAAATATGAAAATATATTTTAACCACAAATTATTGAAGACAAATATACCAAACGAAGAAATCGAAGCAAGAAACGTAAATGTTAAACATTTTAAATGCTATATTTTTATTGTCACTAATTGATGCATAGTGCCGGCAGTCGTGTTTCTTTAAAATTTACTCTTAAGTAAATGGACTCGAATATTTCTAGATTAATTGAAATTGAAGATAGAAGACAAGTAAAGCAACTTACGAGTAGACCGAGAGTATTCAGAGTGAGCGGTCCAACAATGCGATGCGCACTTTTAATTGCAACCTAACACGGTATAACAAATTTTCATAAATTCTCCTATACTACAAAATAATATGCTACTCTAATGTTAATTATTTTAATGATTCTTAAACATTAAAATTTGTTTTTGTTTTTGTTCTTTTTTAGATATTCACATGGATGTTTTGAAATATTATCTTTTTAAATTTGAAAAAAATTGCCATTTCTTTTACATCCTTGAGGGTTTCACAGACGCTGTGTATTTACGGTCATGCACACGGTTTTAACTTTATAATTACCATACCATTTATACATTCCTTATATTATTCCATACAAGCGTATTGAATATTACGAATAATTATGGTAAGGAAAATAGAGGAAATGTTCGTGTTTTCGATACAAAATATATCTGAGCTTAGTAAAGAAATCTAAAATATATTTACGTACAATCACGTTTTTTCCACGTCTACAAGTTGACTTAATTTTATACTTGGTCAAAACATCCACCTAATAATTTTTTTATTTAGAAATACTGTTATCGGTTACTACGTTTGCTCGAGCTCGTTCTGTAAAGAGTTTGCCAAATTAATTTGAGCAAGTTTCATAGGTCCAATGAGCCTTTTAAAATTGAAATATATTCAGATTTTATTTTCAGCCCATAAAAGCGTTTCACTAAATCTATCATATTTTAAAATGTAAACTACATATATGTTTGTAAAGTAAAGATGAATCCATTAGGAATTTACCACTATTTCAAAGGGTCCAAACCTATTTCCACTAATATCTGCAGAGTAGGTGCCTTGAATTTTACACGTTAATATTGCTTTAAACCGGATAAAATACCACTTACTGCTGTTAGCTTTCAGAAAGCACAGAATAACTGAGATGACATGATTGACTGCAAAATTTAACAGAATACCCTTGTGGTTGGGACAGCGAACAATGCATATTTCTTAAATTGGACAACAACTGCAATCAGAATTCAAATAAAGTTAAGTTCATAGATCACCCCAATCATATATATTTATCCTTATTCACCTCTTGCATTCCCCGTACAACCGCTCCATCTTCTTTCGTTTAGTTCAGAGAAGTGTTTTTCTCTAATAAGTATTTTTTGATACGCAGTGTGTTGCCATCAAAGCTAGATAATAATTGTAGCAATGAGCTCTTTGCAGATGGGTTAAATTTTGTAGGTTTAAGCAGGCTGAAACGATAGTCTTGCGCAAGAGGTATGAAGCATACGACCCGCGTTAAAATGTACAAAAATAATTCGATTAACCTTCCCAACGGTTACTTAATGGGATATTTCACCGTTGCCCAAATTCAGAAGCATTCTCATATTTCTTACTTTTACTTGAAAAATAGCAGCAAAACCCGAAATAACTATTGTTACATTTGGTTGTGATAAATACCAGCTTCATTCTATGCAAATGGGTTAACTTTCTTCCCTTTTCTGGCTTTCCCGAGTTATCTAAAATCACTGGCTTGAGTTTGTGGCCTTCGAAATCCACACGCGATAAAATGCACAACCAAGCATTCTGGAAAGTGCGGTCAAGTGTGCTGAAACTGTTCAGATAATCAGTGGTTGGTGTTCATTCAGATTGTTCTGCATGTACGCGCTAACTAATCATGCTCGCCGATATCATAATTTCAATAAACGCTTCACTCGCGATACGTCTTCCTCCTCTATGTCATTGCGATAGTTCAAGGTCGGAAGCCTTTCCATGTTTGCACAGCTACCACATTCATCCCGCTCCTTTCTACTTACTTGTATTAAAACTCGAGACCGAAAAAAGGGGTAAAAAGTATTCAATTCCCTCTGATAATTTATAAAAGGAGCGTTAAAACGGCGTCCATGTAACGTTACATAAAAGATATATACAAATACATAATGGAAAGGTTAGGTAACAGGCTACAATTTGACACAATTATTCACTATGCACTAAGTAATGGAAATAAATAAAGATTAATAAATTTCTAAAGACCTAAAAATGGAGCTCACTATCCACTCCACTTTATTTGTTTTCTGAATGTTAAAAAATCGCTGCTATGTAACAAAGCTCTCGTACCACATCAATGCAAAATTAAAAAGTTTTAGACTATTAGCAAAAAAGATTAGAGGCTATAGGGAAAGAAAAGCTCACCAATGTTTCACAGAATTAACAAATAATATGTTAATTTAATTTTAAATCACATTACTGACGATAAAATAATCAGATGGTAAAGAACAGACGAAGGAGACAAGACACATACTGCCCAATTTCAGAGCCACTGAGTTTCGATTTGCCATAAAGTCGATCAACAAATGAAATTCCAACCTATCGAAATAAAATGATGAGACGATGGAAGAAATCTCAAACCTCTCCAATTTTGTAACCCATGACTGAAGCGCGGGCCATCATCTCCATTTGGAAGACATAACCGCGTGAAACGGAACTTTCAATGAGCTTAGCCAACACATCCTTCTTGTAAAGTCTACAGTGGATAAGTCAAATACATTAATTACCGGAAACTGCCAGTCAAATCTGAAGCTCTGGGACGTAGCATGAGCTGCGCAAGGAAGTTGGCCCCCCGGCTAAAGTAGAAAATCAAGGCATGTAACCATGTAGTACGAACGTATAAAATATTTCAAAGACTGACCTTATAATCTTTCGTTTCAAATCCCATCCACTCACGCCACCACCACAAGCGTAACGCGTACCAGTAACAATGTCATAATCCATGCATTTTTGTAGCCTTAAAGAAATAAAAGAAAAAGATAATAACTTACTCGATGAAAGCCGGGAGGAATTTCGGCTAAATAAAGATAAAGTATAAAGAAAATATAAAGTATTACATTGTGAGAAAGATCTGCATCCATAATTATGATGAAATTGCCCTTAGCGAACTTCATACCATGAACATATGCAGTTCCAAGTCCTAACTTTCCTTTGCGCGGTTTTAGAACCTGAGAGTATGAAAAATAGCAAAAACTTACTATCTTATCACAGCCATAAATCTTTTGGAGCTGAAGTGCTGCTTCTTGTGTACCATCTGGACTGTTATCATCGATAATAATAACTTCATATTTATATGAACTAAAGAGAGGATGAAAAATAAGGTAACCCTACTTGCTACTCATGTATTTATCTATCAAATATATCATTAAAGGTAGATTTTCCTTCTCATTATAAGTTGGAAGCAATATAGAATAAAACGTCATTTTGTGGAATGTGAACAGTAAGATTAAGATAACACTTGTAACCTGAAGGTCAATGCTCATGCGCTCATGTGGCAACTGTAGGTCACATTAACCATTTTTTGTAATTATTCTGATGAGTATTTAAAATTAATGATAAAGGCCATATAAATAACCCATATCATTTTTATATAAGAATAGATGTTTTACATCCTGGTGATCCGACATTAGACCAAAAGTTTAGTTATCCACAACCGTATATGTAAAACACTCAGATGTTCGAATAACACTTATCGAAATTTTTCACAAATTTTGGAAGCTATATTTTCCTCTCCTTATAATTTTAAATAGAAGAGAAAAGAATATGAATCACAGACACGTGTACCGAAATTGGATCGAGTTACAGCTCTATCGATTGCCAAACACGTTGAACAAGCTATGAAAATATTTCCAATTAATTTTGTGACTACATTAGTTGCGAGGGAAATAAGAACTAATATCTAAATCAAGTTAAATTTCAAGGAAAGTTAGATATTATTATTGATTCACTGTGGCTTCTTAAGGAATAACATAGGAGAGTTGATAATAATGGAGTAAGTACAAATATAAGCGCTGAAATTTGCATTATGTGCGAATCAATGTGAATTTCTTTCTTTGCTATTCCGCAAGAATGCAATCGGGCTTAATAATTAAAGCAAGAGGAAACTTAAGTGAAGCCTGAATGCTGTTTGCACTTTGCATTTCCATGTTTTAGTGCCTTTTTCGGACAATATTTTATTAATTAGGCATTCTGCACACTTTAAAAGTAGATGCAGTATTGAAGTATGAGAAATGCGGGCAAAAACAAGGATTTTGCGATTACCTGCGACAAAAGTTTATAAAATATTAACGAATTCACCTACAATTTAACAAATTGAATCAAATCAATATGGTAATATAAATCTTAACGCAGAAGTCAATCCCTCAAAGCTGTCAATAAACCACGTTATGAAAACTGCTATTAACTTAAGTGAACTCAAATAATAATAATGAATGTGATGCTTGCTCAATAGTCACTCAAAATTAATTTACACAAGAGCGCCGACGCATAAAGGACTAAGTGATGCCAAAGCTAGTTCAGTCAATTTATTTACATCGCCAACAATTCTAACACCTAAAGGAATAAAAAGAATCAGGCCATGAGATTCCAAGGCAAACCGTCCGCGCCAGTTAACTGAATTTACTTCAAATTACTTTTAGGGCAAGGGGTGTGCGATAGACTTACCTCCACGTGGTGCACCCTGGGCAACGTATATTCATACGGCAAAAAAGTCTATAAAACGGCAGTTGACCTCTGAGTTCAAAAGGCATGATCCCACTGTATGTCATTTTCCACCACTTCCACAGTACTCGCCTCACCTTTTTCTACCTTTTCTAGCCCGTTTTTGAAACACTCTTCTGTCCCCTCCCTCTCGACTTTTTTGCACTTCGATGTTCCTTCCTCTCTGTGAAGCCTGAAGTCAACTAAAGGGCTAATGATAACTATCAGAACGCTTGCCATTTGATATAAATAATTAAATACTTTCAGGGCAAACCAAGATTGAGGGAAGCACAGTTGGAATGTTGAATGGGGAACAGCAGACGATAAAAAATAGATATAAGTAGCAAGATGAGTCTGAGTTACTTTTCCATTTGAACAAAAGTGTTTGTAAGACAGAAAAGTGCTGGCAGGATAACACGTCAAATATTCGTGATTAACGATACAGTTTAAGGCTTCAAAGTAGGGAATTTACTGCAATAATGCAACAGGAATCAGCAAAAAACTAATATATGTACTTAAATAATAATTAAAATTTTATAAGTTCAAGATTATGTAAGATTCTCCACATTCGCCAGACCTCGCGCCAACTTATTACAACACTCTCAGATCCAAATTCTAAGAGAAAAGGCTATTAAATTGCTATTCAAACTGAAAACTATCATTACATTCTTTTTTCAAAGATGGATCGAAAACCAAAAGGAGCAGTGGGAAAGAGGCGCAAATGATGATGAAGATGGTGTTATTTGGTATTGCATACATAATTTAAAACTGAATATAATTTAATGTTTTTTAATGTCCCATATCTAATTTATATTTATACTATTTACGAGGGGGGGGGGGGAATTCAATTTTAAATTAATTACTTGTCCAGTCTCTTTTCATTAGGTAAGAAATGGAACTGACGCCACCGAGAACGGTTATGCTTTATTGGTTTAGTGCATCTAAGCACCAATGAGAATACTTACTTCAACTCCCTTTAACGGTTTAACATGCCTGAAATACCCACAATGAACACTTCTGTTTTATTTTCAAAAAAAAATAGTGAAGACGCCTCATCTACAGTTCAGAAATGGGTTCGTCCAAAAGATCACCCAACAGAATTTTTGTCCTTCTTGGTGGTGTACTGAACTTCATCGGTCTGGGATACTACTCCACCGTCAGTACGTGAAGCGGACTAATTTTTTTGGATTAAACGCTCATTTAGGTTCATTCATTCCCACAATTACGATTTACTTGATGAGGCATAACTTTGGAGAAAATTCAGTTAACGCCAATTGGTTTCCAACTCTTATTTTGCTTACATCAGCTGCCATTATGCCGCTGGCAGGAATATTGGAGCGTCGAACAATATTCAAGGTTCCACTGCTCTTGTCGGCATTGTTTTGCTCGTGAGTGCAAATGAATTTGGGTTATCTCTGGCATAGATATCTATCAGTATGCAGTAAATTAAAGTAGAGTATTAAAACATTAAGTTAACTCAACGTTGGACAGCCTAGAATCAGGAAATTGTAAATATATTTGTATAATTCATCCGCGTGAATAAGAGGTGGTCTTTTCTGGATTTTCAGTGAATTTAGAAATTTATAAAATATCGTATTAGTAAACTTGATTTAGTTGTTCAAAGATGAATTTGGGGTTTGAGTTAAATGGAAATATTTTAAAAAGATAAAATTTGGCAGGATGAGTTTGGAAATTTATTTACTAAATAAGATATTGCTTTTTAAGTGGTCAAAGTTATAGCTCTGTTCCTGTAGCATCACCTCACACTTCCTCATGATTTTATAATTTAATTACCTACCTATCATAGTCAGGATTCGTCTTATTCCTGAAAGTTTAAGATTGACTTTTGTACTAGTTGCGTTCATGCGAAAAAAACATTTATTTGTATAATTTGAACATAGGCGTGGCAGTTTGATTTAAAATACCACACTGAACCATTAATGATTATTTTAAAATGAAGTAGCAGATGCACAAGTCTTAATCTTGTATTGAAACGAGCATTTCAAATTATTTCAAGACTAATAAATGGTGGCTTTATTTATAGCGTTTGGAATATAAAACAGTGCATCTTTCACATTTTCTCATAGGCTTGGAATTTTGCTATCGCATTTGAGTGTCAAATCAGGATACGCCTTCTTTACACTCACCTACTGTGTGATGTATGGTATCGGCTTCGGTTTGAATTTCCCCATCACACCCTCAGTGGTTATTGAGGTAAATAAACGTTTAAAATACTATTAAAAGTAATTCAATTCAACTAATTGACTATCCGAGTGAAAATGCTCATATTTAAACTGAACAAGTAAAGGGCATTTCCTAAAAAGCAAGATAAATTGGTTGTGATATCCTGAGTAAAATTTATAATAAAATTTGACAAAGATTATTTTTCTATTCTACTAAGATTAAAAAATTGGGAGAATATCCACAAAAGGTGAAAATATAGGAGAAAAAATGAAGGTTTAAACATAATTAGTAAATAATTTTTCAGGCATGAATATAAGTCTTGTGAGAGGATGTTAAATTGCATATGATATATACATTTTTTATCAAACAACATTTAACGTGATTTCGTTGCTGGTTAAAATGAGTAACCCCCAGTTATTAGCTATCTCAACAAGTGGCTGCTTAATTCAACCAATGCGAAATTAAATGCAAATTGTACTTAAAGTATAATGATCACAAATTGTGACTTCATGCATCTGCATTACTTTAGTGGTTTCCCAACCACCAATGCTTGGCATGCGGCTCAGTCTTCTCCGGTTTTGGCGTGGGGTCCATCTTCTTTTCTCAACTTCAAGCTTATATCGTTAAACCTCATGGATGTAATTTCAAATCTGTGTAAGTTTTCTTCATTCTGTTACAAAGCTCCTGAATATAGTAAGTAAGTGATCTATTTATATCAAACGGCAGGCTTTATGATAGTTATCATTAGCCCTTAAGTTGACCTCCAGGCTTTATGATAGTTATCATTAGCCCTTAAGTTGACTTCGGCCTTCATATAGGCGAAGACCAGTCAATGTCACAAAAGTCGAGAAGGAGAACTGAAGAGTGGCTCACAGATGTAAAAGAGACAGACAGACACAAAGGTAGAGAAAAAGGTAAGGTGAGTACTGTGGGAGCGGTCGAATATGACATACAGTGGGGTCATGATGGTTTGAAGTCAACTGCCGGTTTATGGACTTTTTTGCCATATGGGTATACATAGGCCAGGGTGCACCAAGTAGAGGTAAGTCTATCGCGCACCCCGAAGGGTGATTTAGTAAGAGCATTATAATCCCATAAATTTTCTGGAATTACTCTAAGTTTGGCGAGTAGAGTTCTTTTATATACATAAAAATCAGAGTAATCTCAAAAGAACTCT
>UZAE01001247.1:0-14318 GCA_900617975.1 Rodentolepis nana | reverse complement strand
TCTCACTAAATGCATTTTGCATTTCGACATTAGAAATATTTCTCACAAAGTAACTATTACAAAGAATCTGTGTCATTCATTAATGGAAATTAAAATAGATCCTCGATACTTACAATTTCAGTAACGTTCCTACAACAATTAAATTTCTACTTAACCCTTTAAGTAAATTGTATTAATTAGTCATCTTTATTTAATTTAATGATCCGACTTTGTTTAAACACTTTCAAACATTAAGGTAAAGATCATATTTGTGCGCGAATGATTACTTTTAATCTTGATTTTAATGACTCGTAACAAGTGTGTGGGACACATCATCGCTTAGTCAACATCACGTGCAAACTCGCGTACGGACCAGGTGCGGCGATCTTACCGAAATTAACCAATCAGAGACGCCCATTTGTTTTACCGGACACTCCATGTTGATAAAGACTAAGTTCCTTCCTGTACACATGACTGACGTACTACGTCGTGGATTAACGTATCCCTCCTCGATCGTCTCTTTCCTCCATAGCTTTGCAATAGCTTAGCTATTTCTGGAGATCCATCGATTGTAGAGATTACTGAGTAAGATCTAGGCTTATTGGTGTAGCAGTCCGCTACAAGTGGAGTAAATGATTATTAAAAAAAATGACTTTGAAATAAGAAGTAAAAATTTTCTACTACCATTATAACGCATCTCATGTGCTCATTGAAGTGAAAATCAAATGCAAACAGCTTCAAGCGCAAACATCCAAAACCCTCATAATTCATTTTAGTAACAATATTTTATTCAGTGACTATTTGGCATTCGATAAAATTAAAGGCTGCTCTCCCGAGACGAAATCAAAAGCGTTTAAACACCGCTGTTGTCAAAAATTATGCTCTCAAAAATCCTCACTTAAAGTATAATGTATTATTTGAGCTTGTCAGTATTTGCAAAATAGTAAGCTCATTTTAAAAGTCTAAACAATTTTCTAACAGCCAAACATCGCTATAAAATTAAAGCATTAGAACCAAAAAGAGGAGTATATTTTTAATTATTTCATATCCATTCATACTTAAATGAATAAGTAGTCGTAGTTCATTTTATACATGCTTCAAAATACCCTTCGTTGTTGGATCTTCTTTCGTAACAACATAAAAAATTGTAAAGCATAACAAAAAAAAGAAAAAAATACATTTTTAATTTCAAATGGCAGGCTTTATGATATTTATCATTAGCCCCTTTGTTGATTTCAGCTTTCACCATGTGTAAAAAGTTCTTTTATAGAAGTTCATTAGTTGTCTTCTGGCTTCCCATAATCTCGCCGTTTTCCTCTTTATCTTTTTAATCGGAGAGCTAATAGGGTGGATCATCCAAATTTTCTCTTGTATTTTACGTAGGATGCACGTTGATCGAATGCTTTTCCTAATCTATGAAGGTGCTTTGACATGCAATTTTGTCCGGTACTTAATCTAAACTTATCAACGGCTTCTATTCTTAGCCAATTGGCTATGTCGGAGGGTTCCACTGTACACCGTAACTCATTTATTTGAGCTTCAAGTTCGTTGCACCTTGAGGTCTAGAATTCTCTCCTGATTAAGGTTTTCATGTAGTGGAAAGTCATCGGCCAGTCTTTGCCTTGCATAAATGTTGTCCCCTTCTTAGCAAGTGCGTCAGCAATCTCGTTGCTTTTAATGTCACAGTGATCAGGAATCCATTGCACGACAACTGTTTTGTGTTTTACTCTCAGCTACTGATATGGTTTTACATTCGTATATCTCAGCTGTTTTGGGTGGCACATTGCCTCCATTTAAGAACATTGCTGACTGTGAGTCCGAAAGTATTACCTCTTTGGTGAATTTCGTATTCAGACAACACCATTGATTTAGTTTACGCAGGGTCTCTATTTCCCTTTTGAAGGTGGATCTGTTGTGTCTTGCAGCTGCGTTGCAAGGGAATTGTTGAGAAAAACATCTGCACAAAGTTTTGCTTGGTTTTCATTGTTTGGCCCATCAGTGAAAATTTTGAGAAATTGATCTGCAGGATAGTTGGCATTGATTGTCTCAAGAGACAGCGAGCGCATTTGTAGCTACAAAACAATTCATTTCGGTTTTGATTTCAACTATCTGATTATTATTATAAATTTTCCCTGTTTATTTAAACTTGAATACCTATATTTATTATCATTACAGAGTATCGAACCTCAAGTCTTTGAAACCTCCGATGGCAATCATGGCAAGGTCAATTCCAATTCTCTACGTATAATTGATGAGGAAAAGGTCATTAAATCTTTAACGATTTATCTAAATAACTCGAGGTGCATAATTGGTAAGCGTTGTCACTTGTCAAATTTCCAACCGAAATTACATTTGCCTTCTGACAAATTTGTGTTCTTTTTACTTCTGTTAAATAGGTTGGCTTTAAAGCATTAGAGAGAATGAATATTTTGTTATTTATCCATTCTTTCTATTGTATTTTGAATACTACTTCACGATATTTCGCAAAAAAATGCTTTATACCTTACAATTGCTATTCAAGGAAGAAATATTTAGTCATTGAATTATCTAATATTGATAAATTTTTTCACATTTGAGAAGTATGTGAATAAGTCAACGTCGATCATTGAGAAGGTTAAAGAATCCAGCAGTTAAATTATCAAGATTTGAAAATCAGAAATTTACATACAGAAATACTTCGTTTATATAATTGATGTATCAATTGGAGTAGAAGTTCTGGACGGACTAATTTACGTTTAGAATTTCACGTTTATCATCATTAAATGAGATTTTCATTGAGTAAATCCGTTTCTTAAACGTGCATCAATTATTAATCGATGAGGAAATGCTTGGTTTTAATGCACGTGTACGATTTGGGTACAACATCAACTTCGTGAGATACGCTTGTTTACATTGAAACAAGTTTTCATACTTGTTTTCACGTGGGATAAATTATTTGATCATTGTTCAGTATTTAAATAATGAAACTGGATGAAGAGCAGGCGATTCAGTAAATTTAAACATTAAATTTTACAAATGCAATTAGTTTAACATTATTAGAAGAATTTTTAATTTAAATGAAAGTAAAACTATCTGCAACGGTTCAAAATAACTTGCAGCAGTCGTATTGGATTTCATTTGCATAATTATTGCCACAAATGTGGTCCACTAAATTTGTCACTTCTGTATTAACATTGCCCAAGAATTTAACCATCTATTAGAGCCAAATGTTATTTAAAATCGAAAAGATTGTCAATTTGTTGATATGTTGTAGACTGTTTACTCATTATATGTACGATTCACATGGTTTAATTAGAAATGAAACCATTTTGATGCCATTGATTGATAGCCTTCCAAGTTTTAGGTTGAGCCACATTTCTCCATGTGCGAGCGTCTGGGAAAGATGACGTAAACCTATTCATTGCTTGCCAACTTCAATCCTCATAATTACAGCCACACAAATGAAGTTGCCAATGCAGGAAATGAAGTAAACATGCCCATAAATTGTGGTTTTCACAAGGCGTGAAAGTATAAATGTAAATAAGCGGAACTGCTCGAAATGCAAACAGGTAACTGAGGAACTTAATTCTTATTCAAATGGTATAAGATTTATACCAAAATTACAGAAATGCTAGAAAAGTAAACAAGAGATATTGCAACGAATCACATAGTGACCAAGTAAATATTTTATTTCAAAGAAACGCGCAATTTCAAAGTTTCATATTTCATTTAAACAAGCATGTTGATTTAGTTTACGTTTATAAAATGAACTAATGATAAACATTCCTAAAGTGAAATGTTTGAAATTATTTTCTATGATGCGCTCTGTTAACATTGAAAAAAGCATTGCAAGAAATGTGTTATTAAAAATTTAAGCAGCATGCCATATTTTAACAATTAAATTTGTAGCAAACTTGAATTTTCTTTTGCTCACTGAGGGCAATTTATGACGATTCATGAAACGACGATGGCAAGCACAATTAGCGTTTTGAAATCAAAATTTGCATTTTTGAAACTCAATTTTGATGCAAATTGTAAAATTTAGCGTAAGTGAGGAGTTTCATATTCGAGGCCTTGTTCTAAATCAGACTACCAATGAAACGAAAAACTTTAAAACAGGCATTTAATACGTAGTTGCTTGAACGATCATTTTTTGACAATACATCAACATATATAGTTTTATTATTTTATTATATGACAGGCGTTTTAATAGTTATCATTAGATCTTTAGTTGGTTTTAAGCTACACAGGACGGATTTTATTTTAAAGTAAGCTATAGCCCTGCTAATTGAACATTTTTTTCGAATATCCAGAGGAGATAAATTTAATTTTAGAGGTTTCAGTCGATTAAAATGAATAAAGTTTTTTTGCGATGGTGCTTTTCATTTTCAAGCGCAAATGAGTTGTGCATCCTTTGGTGGAATCCAATATACATTTATATTGACTGAGAGAAACGACAGCATTATCAATCAGTAAGATGAGAGTAATGCGTCTTTCAGCAAAACGGCCAATGATATCTTCTCCTAATTCTGTTTATGATGCATTCTACTTATTGATTAGCAAGAGAAATGAAAATGATAAGCGCCTGACTAGAAATATTGCAGTCCCCCTCCTGTCCTTAAAACAATCCAATTTTGCCTTTGATTGCAGCATTCTCATTAAGGTGTTTGTAACGTGACAGTTTTCAAACAACGTATTGAACATAGTTTTTCCATTTTATGAAATGTCGCCTTAACAAATGAGTTGTGCCTTCCTGTGTGTAATCAATATTTATTCTTACACGGTGTCAACATGTGGATTGTCTCTAAGTTTGGTGGGCTAAAAGTGCTGATATTCAAAAGACGATATAATGATGCGGAAATGGTGAAGAGAAATAATTAAAGCATATTTTCATAGTAACCTGCAAAAACTACTTCGGACGCATTAAATGTAAGGCTGCAAATATCTTGCTTTACAGCCGTAAGTAGCTTTGCATTTCACGGTGACAAGATCGAGTTATAGAACAACTGAACCATAGATTTTAATATAATTATTTATTTTATCATTGCATTGAACACTAGTAATAACTAAAAGCAGCGCAACTTGATCCACAAGACACTGTTCAGATTGAGATTTCATCAAAAATCTTACTTCATTGGCCTAATAAATATGGGAAGTTAAAATAAATCAAAGTCGTACAAACGTGTTACTTAGCGATATAAGTAGATTTCATCAATTCATTGAGAGTTGTGGAAAAAGCATTCTTTTACGGCTCGCAAAAGCACGTAGTTACGGTTATATACTAGGGCTGGAAGATTCATCATTAAATTCAGTTTTTTAGCTTATGATATATATTGTGTTTCTAATGCTAATTTTAAACTCAACAGTCTGTGTTTTCTTAAGCTAATGGAATATTTCATTGGAATAATTTACTAGCAAATATGTTTTTTTTATTTCAAATTCAAATATGCAGACACTCAAGCTGACGTAAAGCGAAATTATTTTTTCATATTTGGTCGTCTATTTAAACGTGACTGCACACAGGAATATCAGGCATTAAATTTAACTTTATTCGGTCACATCTAAACTTTTAAAAATAGTTACTTGAACTTCGGTTGGAAAATTATTTATAGTCAATATTTCATCCTTGTGATTACATCAATTTAAATCTATTAAATACATTCTCGTTCTCGTTGCAATCAATTTTTCCTTTCCCTGCCAATCAATATTTGGGTTGGTGCTGATGAAATTGTCAATTAGATGTTTTCTCCATATCCACAGAATTATGACGATTTCTTAAAATTGACATGTCAAACCCACATACCAGAAGGAGGTGCAAATTGTTGATAAAGTGACCAATTAAAGTCGACATCCGACACGGAAGCAGGTAGTAAAGGAATCTCATTTAGAAGTGAGTAAATTGACAACTTTCAGAAAATACCTTCAAGATTAAATTAGCCGATGTAATCCACTATTATCCAGATATAAGTTTTATCGAAAACTAAACTCATCAATTTATTAATATAGGAAATTGATTTCATGTCCACTGAGATAAATCATGGATGGAAAAGCGTGCTACTTAGCCACTTGAGTAGGTTCCATTAATTCACGGAGCGTTTTACGTAAAAAAACATTTATTCACAGCCTCTAATAGCACATGTTTACGGCAATATACTGATGATTAAACCTTCATCATTCAAGTACGTCATTAACATGGATGAGATAGTGATGATAATGGTTTCAATTTGAACTTCAAGTGATCATATGAATGAACTAAATAGGATTGACTTGCATCGTTGTCTCGATTTATCAAATTTTCCGGCAAGCGGCCTTAACACATTAGGCTGCCAATATAAGTCAAAAAATAGAATTGCCTATTATCGGATTGAATGTTCGAATATGCTTCATTTACAGTTATTCATAAATGAGTCATTATATTAGAATTATTGACTTCAAGTTTAATTTGCTTTGTCAACCTAAAACGCATTCACCATGAACGATATAATCTCTAAATGCAACATGATATGTTCCATTTCTACTGGCGTGACAAAGAAATTGTGTTTGGATTTATATTAAACCCACTTCTAAACGCGCAATTGACTGCATTATCTGGAGTATTCATAATATTTAAGTCAGTTAATTAGCATACAAATTATTTGTTTCGTCAATGACTATTTATTGCTTTAATTGTCTGAATTTCACACATTATTGGCGAAAATACCTTGTTCCAATTTCTAACGAAACATTTCAGTTGCTCAGAGCAATACAGCTTTATTAGCTGAATAAATATCCTGTAAGTGGTGTTTATTTTTGAGCGTGCACAGCCCCATACACTTCTATTAAGACGCTTCAGTACACTTAGTCGATTGGACACTCGTTCTGCTATTTTAGCAATGTGACTTTTCCACGTTAGCTTTGTGTCTGTCATTCCGAGATAAGTAAACTCGTTGGATTTTTCTGGGGTGGTATTCTTGTACCCTAGAAGCGGGTTTATACCGAGGCGGGTTTGGTTTTAATGACACGTGTTTAATGGAATAAATTATTATCCAAGATAATACCTTTGAAATAAGAAGTTGGAATTCTCTACTACAATTGTCACGCATCTCATGTGGTCATTAAAATGAAAATCACATGCAAACAGCTTCAGGCAAAAACTTCCTAAACCTTCGTAATGACAACACTTTATTGGGTGTCTATACGGCAGCTAATAAGTTCAAGGCTGAATTAAGGAAACTGAATTGGTTGTGTATAAACCTCGCTACCACCAAACTTATGCCCCCAAAATCCTGACTTGAAGTGTATTTTACTACTTGAGTTAATCAATATTTGAATACAAGTAAGCTTACTTTAATAGTTAAACCGATTTACAAATACCCAAGCAACGGCTTAAAATTTAACCATTTGATTCAAAAAAGAAGAATTGGTTACATTTTTAATTATTTTATATTCATTTCTACGTAAATGAATAAGTGTCAGTAGTGCATTTTATATTTGCTTCAGAATACTCTTTGTTGTTGAATCCGCTTTTAAAATAACATAAAAAAATTACAGGCGCAGTGATAAAACGAAAAAAATATAATTATCATTTCAAATGCCAAGCTTTATGATATTTATCATTGGCCTCATAGTTGATTTCAGCTTTCCCCATGAGTAAGAATGTGCATATAAAGCAGTTCATTAGCTGTCATCTGGCTTCCCAGTATCTCTGTGTTTTCGAGATTTTCTTTATGGCTGGACACCGAATTAGATGGGTCTTTTCAATTTCCTCCTATAAGTTACATAGGTGACATGTTGGTTCAGTGTTTACCCTTAATCTATGTAGGAGCTTTAACAGGCAATCTTGAGTGCACGTAGTCTAAACTCAGCAAGGGCTTCGATTATTCGCCAGTATTTTTACATCATAGAGGGCCACTGGCTACTATTTCACCTTTGTTCGAGCTTTAAGTTTGTTGCTCCTTGAATTCTCTCTTGATTAAGGTCTTCATTGTGGGAAAAACATCGGACGGTCTATGCTTTGCTTAACTGCTGTCCGCTTCTGAGCAAGTGCGTCAGCAAGCTAATCGCCTATAATGCCACAGTGACCAGGAATCCATTGTAGGATCACTGTTTTGTTTTTAACTCTCAACAACTGATGCAGTTTTTGCATTCGTATATTTTAGCTGTTTTGGGTGGCTATTTGCTTCCATTTAAGATTATTGCTGACATTGTGGACGAAAAAATTACTACTTTTATTGAATTTCGTATCGAGGCAACATAATCTACTTCGTATTTTTGCAATGGTCTCGATTTCTCCTTTGTAGGCAGATATATAGGGTCTTGCGCCTGCGAAGAAAGCGAATAGTTGAGATGAAACATTTGCACTAAGGTTAGCTTGGTTTACTATGTACGCCTCATCAGTGAAGATTTCGAGCCATTGATCTGCAAGACAGTTCACATTGATTGCCCTAATCGGCCAGTGAACGCATTTGTTTCGAAGAAGTATTTGCTTTTCTGAAGTGACCGAGCAGTTGGATGCAACATATTTTTGAAACACTATTCTGTTTCTCCCCCTCTCATTCGATTTTTTTTTTCAATTTAATGTTCCTTCCCCTCTGTGAAGTCTGAAGTCAACTAAAGAGCTAATGATATCCATCAAAGCGCATGCCATTTGATATAAATAAATAAAATAAATAAATAAATGCTTGATTGTGTGCCTTCTCGAGTTGTTTGAGAGTTACCTCTGTGGGTATAATGAGTGGCTCAGGGCTATGCAACATTATTGGCTGAATTTACAACTCGTAATTGGTATTTGTTGTTGAGCGTGCACAGTCCCATACACTATCAGTAAGACGCTTCAGTGCATTCAGTCGATTTGAGTTTCGTTCAGCTTTTTTTATCAATGTGACTTTACCATGTTAGCTTTGTGTCAAATATACCAATGTAAAACGTATTTATACCTTTGCTTAATTTTTAATCAATTTTTCAAGGCTAATAGATATAGTAGTTAGCCAATCAATTTTATAAAAAACTTTGTTTCCAGCATATGAGTAAAATTGAGCGTTTTCCATCATGTGATAAAGAATTTATGCTTGATAAAAATATTACGTCTAAATAACTTGAATATTAATATATCTTTTAAATTTAAAATATACTCCGCCGTGTCCAGGTTATTTTGATGTTTTCTTTTTAAATTGTTACCATGATTGTAAGGTAAAACTTTTGATATGCCTTTGATATAAATATACCATGACAAAGATGCAATTGGATTGGAGGACATCATTTTGGAAGAATCGTTAAGTAGTGAAATGGGATTTCATGTTGCCTACTTATATTTCTTGAAGCAGTGACCTTGAGTTAGTTGGGTGCTAAAAAGCCGACAAGAACTTCTTGTCAACCCGGATTCGTCATGGTCGCAATCCATTAAGTCAATATGATTGAAATAAAGTGGCATCTTTGGCAACTGGATTAAAGAGTGAAAGGTTGCAAATTTGACATTTTACTGAGTTTGTGGAAGAGTTCAAGGAGTTCGAATGAAAGGTAGATAGTTACTTTTTCAGCAATCACATTCATAAATATTTATATATTTAATTAAAATTTGAATTACTTATCGACTCCCTTTCTTCCCATTCAAGCATATGGGAGCAAAGAGGCTACTTAACCACTTAAGTAGCATTGGTTTATTCACTAGAATGTGCCAATAATGAGAAAAGATTAATCACTGAATTAATAAATAGATAAAAAATTAAGCTAATATTGAAAAAGAATGCTACCGCAATTAGTTAGAAATGAATAATTTCATTTCAAGCATTAATTGCATTTCCTTTTTTCCCAGTTTGCTTTATCATTGCAATTCGATTGGAGGACATCATTTTGAAAGAACCAGTTTGCTTTATCAATGACACCAATTACTTTTGAATCCAATTTATCCAGTAATCAAAATTTCTTCCACGCAGCCTTGTTTATATTTTGAGCTGCTAAAATTTCACAACAAAAATGCCGTTATCATTTTAGATATTTATAACTTGCTAGGAGTATGCAATGGTCCTAACTCTTCGTGATGCATCCTTGGCAATGTATTATAATGAGGAATGAAGTAATCTCTAGACTTAACGCCGAGTGGTGAACCCTGGGTAAGGCAAACTCATACGGCGAAAAAGTATATTAACGGGCAATTGGCTTCTCACTTCAAACTACCATTACCCTACTCTTTGTCAAATCCGATCACTTCCACATTACTAATATTGCCGTTTTTCTACCCTTGTGTCTGCCTGTCGCTTTTACTTCTGTAAACCACTCTTCTGTCTCCCTTATCAATGTTTTCCCATTTTGATGTTCTTTCCTTCTTTTAAGCTCGAAGTCAATAAAAGTGCTAATGAGAACAACCATATATCCTGCCACTTGAAATAAATAAATCATACGACTTCAAACCATTAAATCGGCGTTGAGTTTCAGACTTTGAACTGCGTTGAACTCACTGTATATCACACTTTTGGTCCCACTTCTGATTTTTTCCCTTTGACGTTCCTCACCTAAAAATAAACTCTATTCGATAAAGAGGCGAACCTGATTTTTAGGTCATATAAATTTCATCGTGGATATGAGCGTCTTATCGAGACGTTTAAGCAAATATTTAATTTCATTTTTAAATAATTAACTCGTTCCGCATTTAAAATATCCAATTTTTCTGAAACGGGAAATTGGTGCAAACAGTAATGCTAATAAATATAAAATAAACACCTGATAATGATTGCGAAGGTCTATAAAGAGCTGTTACAATTGATTCGATTGATTCGAGACTTTTTTTCGTGTTTATTGGTTTGCTTTAATTCAATAAAAAGATTGTCAAATGCTATAAGTGAACTAAGTGAGCTCAACACTGCGATCAGTTGGTGAAACTAACTTTTATATGTTCGGAATCTCAATCAGAAATGAGCACATCAATAATGTCTCAAAACAACGGATGGGACGACATTGACTTGCCATGTACCCTTCTGATTTTCACTTTCATAATGTAAACAATGTACAGTGATCAAATGAATAATCTCACGTGAAAACAAGTTTAAAAACTTGTTTCCATGTAAACAAGCGTATCTCACGAAATTAATGTTTTACCAAAATCGTACAAGCGCATTTAAAGCCGAGCAGTTCCCTATTGATTAATAATTAATGCACGTTTGAAAAACGCATTTACGCAATGAAAATGTTATTTAAAAAATGATCCATTAATTTTACAGGCGCAGTATTTGTGCATTGAAATTTCTGATTTACAAATTTTGATGATTTTACTTTTTGAGTCTTGTGCCTCCTTTATGAACAACGTTGACTTTTTTACATACTTCTCAAATGTGAAAAGTTATCAACGTTAGATTTTTAATGACTAAATATTTTTTCTTCCTTGAAAAGCAATTTTAAAATACAAAGCTTTATTAATTTATTTAGATAAATCGTTAAGGATTTCAATGACCTCTTTTCTTCATCAACCATACTTAGAGATTTGAAATTAACCTTGACAGGAATGCCATCAGAGGTTTCAACGACTAGTGTTGCGATACTCTGTAATGATGATAAATATGGAAATACAAGTTTAAATAAACAGGAAAAATTTATAATAATAATCATATAGTTGAAAGCAAAACCAAAATGAATTGTTTTGAAGCTCAAAATGCGCTGACTGGCACTTGAAACAATCAATATCAACTATCCTGCAGTTCAATGGTTCGAAATGTTCACTGATGGGTTATACAATGAAAACCAAACAAAGCTTGGTGCAGGCGTTTCAACACTTCTCTTTCAACGCAGCTGCAAGACACAATGGATTCTTGGTCACTGTGGCATTAAAGGCATTAACCTTGCTGAATCACGGACTAAGAAGGGGAGAACAATTTTGTAAAGTGTAGACCGGCCGATATCTTTCCACACAATGAAAACCTTAATCAAAAGAGAATTCAAGACCTCAATGTGCATCAAACTTAATGCTCAAACAAAGGAAGAACTGTAGTCAGTGGTACTCTCTAACATAACAAACTGGCTATAAATCGAACCCATTGCTGGGTTTGGACTTCGTAACTGACAAGATTGCCTGTCAAAGCACCTCCATAGATTAAAGGTAAACACTCAACCAATTCGCTCCCTATGTTACTTACAGGTGGAAATCAAGACGACCCACCAGATTCGATGTCCATCTACAAAGATAATGACAAAAATGCAGAGATATTGGAAAACCAGAGGAGAGCTTATAAACTGTAATATATGTATTCAAGCTTGAAAATAATCCTTCGCGCACAAATCAGATCTTTGGCTTAGTGTTTAAAAATCTCAAATTATTTGCACATTGCACTTGTGGATATCATTAAATGTAGTTCAACGCCTTTGACATTTCTGTCATTTTAGAGTCATTAAAATCATGCAAAGTTAGTTAAAAGGCAAAGTTTGTGACTCTGCATTCAAAAATGGGAAAGGGAGGGCTATCACTGTTGCTCAAACATGCGAAAGTGTCTTTATAATTTTAGTTTAAAATCAATAGTAAATATTGGTACCCTCTATAAAAATGAAATCTCTTATGAACATTGGTATTGCATGCATACTCAACAAAGTGTACAGATTTTGTGAATGTCTTGCCTTTCAGAGAAAAAAAAATAATTTGACTTTCGCGTGGTTTCGGCTAAAATATTTGGGGAATTGAATTTCAGCACTTTCATCTGACTACTGTAGTCCGTTTGCTACCTAAATGCATAGAAATTGAATTCCAAATGTATAATTTGAACACCAAATGCCTTTAATCAGCCTTCGTGTAAAAACAAATAAAAACATTTGGGCGACACTATTGACTCATCATTATATCGTTTGATTTTATACGAGTAGTATATGGCGAGTATTTACCATCATTATTGCAAGAACATTAAAACTTTCCTATTGTTGGTAATATGAATATATGTCACTATTCAAGTCATATGCCCTATTTGACGCATCTATGTGCCCGATATCCCAAATACTATGTATTATTGAAGAGGACAAGAATTAAACCAGCATGACAACAATAAATGGTACATATTAATAGGCACTTTAAACTAAGAAATGAAATTGAACGAAACTTTGGAACATTGGCAATTTAAAACAAAGCCTATAACCAATCACTTTTTTTTAAAATCAAATCTTTACTCTTGCTCATTAAAGTGCCCTCGAGACAAATCATAAAGAAATGTGAGTAATGAATCAAGAGGTCTAAAGACTGTTGATTTCACTTTCTATTCCTTTCTCTTTGCTTCATTTTAACGTCATGCAAACGTGTGACTGATAAAAGCGAATTCGGTGTGTGCTGAGATTGAGTTTTTGCGATTGATACACTTACCCTACACGATGATTGCCAGTCTCAATCCATAATTTTGAAAATTGTAACAGCAGACCTGAATTGAAATTGATCAAGGACAATGCTGCCATTCAACAGTTGCATTATTGTGTCTGCCTTAAGTGTCAACTGTAGATGCGCCATCGTCTGTTTAAGAGCATTTTTCTTGTGTTGTCAAAATGTTCAAATTTTTCTCTTTAGGAGTAGCATTCCAAGTGATTTGACAGTTTAAAAATTTAAAATGCTTCTCACCTTATTTATTTAAACATAAATTTTGCTGCATTTTATTATATTGTGAATTATATTTCTTAATTGACTTTTACCCTATAAATTTAATAATGAAAAACTTAATTCTAATTATTCATTAGAATTGACTTCAATAATACTTATTTTATTGTACCCTTTATTCATTTCCTTGAGTTTATTTAAAAATTTCAAAGTGCATCCCCACTTTAATCGTTTGTACTTAAAAAATGTAATTAAATTAAATATGACACTAAACAGATAGATTGAAACGTCTTGCAATCTTGAAATGATAAGCTCACACAATAATTGAATTTTTTTCTTAATCAATTGATAACTTATGGCAATAAGACTTCTATAAAGTTTGCCACTATCGTTCAGTGAAGATTTAAGAGAAACGTTTGAATTGTTTGTTGTGATTTATTTAAATATTTAACAATTTAGGGCAAAATTTAAGGTTTTATAAAAGTTATTATATTGAAGTGGAAAATGCAAGATTCACTGGTAAACTTCAATAAAACAAGTTAGTGCTGACCAAATGTGTAAAGGCGAAATCTTGTTAGTAAATTCATAAATTCACATATCGAAATATTTTTTGCTTAACCTTTGCAAAGTTTATATTTTAATGTACATTCATTTCAGCGAACAACGTAGAACAAAATTTTCAAGTCGCCAATTTAAACACACAAATGGCATTCAATATATCAATGTAGAACCTATTTATACCTTTGCTTAATTTATAAACAATTTTGTCAAGGCTAATATTTATAGTTGTTAGCTAATCAATTTCGAAAAAAACATTGTTCCCGTTATA
>UZAE01001246.1:0-14321 GCA_900617975.1 Rodentolepis nana | reverse complement strand
GGGGGGGAGGAAGGGAACCGAATTTCAACATTTGGTGTCACTCAGGTCATTTGATCCCAGACAATGAGTGACGCAGCATCTCATATAAGCTATTGAATAGTGAGGTGGAGCTGACTCAGAGTAGGGAAAGTGTGCAATATTGACAGAGAAAATAAGCCTGAAAGTGTTCGTGATTGAGCAAATGATGGTGCAACTTTCCAACAATAGTTTTGAAAAAGAAAGTGGAAAACTTTTTTCTGGGTATAAGGAACCAATTGGTAAACTACGTGCTTCCTTAGTGCTGTCTTAACACGACTGCCATTTAAGATACGAGGTACCCGCAATGGAATCTTTGTATATCATAGTTATTCGGATTCACTAATAGTAATCAAAACGAGATTTAACAGAACAACTGAATCTTTCTGATTAAGAAGGATTTTCGGAACCAATTTCTACTCGCATCCCAGACCATAACCGTACCAAATATTCTTTAACTAATGTTAATTAGATTTACCCTTAACGCGCAGAATTCAACGAATTTAGAAAATGGATTAATAAGGCATACACCAATAAAGTATGATTACGTTAAACTCGAATTGGTCAAAGTGACGTCACAATCTGCTCATCCGTGAGATCTCAAAACTGGAGTTTCAGTTTTACTCATCATAACTCCTAGTCATGTGCAAAATAAAATATAATTTTACCAACTCCTATGAATAAAGTGCAATAACTCGATTGGGGTTGATCTAGTTTGGAAAAGTCGATTGCACTGAGAGTTGTAAGTTCGTGCTAGTTTCTGTGTGCCTTCAGCGTTGTGGGATTGGCCAAATATGCATACAGTAAAGGAAGAGTACACAAGTGTGCAGACTTGATGGTATGAGGAGAAAACGGGGGAGGGGGGGAGTGAGGAGATCGTTCGGAGTATATAAACAAAACCACTAATGCAATATTATCCACCCAAATGCCAATTCTACCCAATCACTGTCCCAGAGAGCAAAAGAGCACGCACGAACATGCGTGCAGTCGCATATGCTCGCGCGTAGACAAACACCACGTCCGCACTAAGGGAAATGGAGTTCTGCCTTAAAATCGATTGTTGCGCGCGTAATGTGTCAGCGGAGTATGATTGGTTAAGTACACCTGCAGACGTCGCCCATTGGGTGCGTATTCCGGGACATGAGTTTACTGCCTAGACTGCCTCTTTTAGGCAGAGGTAACTTAGGAAAATACAAGTTCCACTCGGCTACACTATAGCTCAACCCCTACGATATGACAATGGTGAAGACGTGTGAACATTCCATGTGCTGCCTCTCTAAGGATAAAATGCAATTTGCCTTGGAAGACTTGTGATTAGATTGTTACGATTTGCTTGGTCTGAAATTAGATACAACTAACAACTATCACGGTCTTCCCAGGGTAGATCGCTTAAACATCTGTTCCGTGATAATATGATTCGCCGTTCTAAAACCCGAACCCGTGTCAAACTGCTTACTCAGTCACGTGCGTTTCACGTTTATTACTACACTTAAACGTTTGGTTATTGTGTCAATTTTGCACATGCCTTTTTATTAAAAATCTACATGTCCAATCTAGTTGGCATTTTAAATTGGTATATTTTATTTTTATCTACGTAATTACTGTTTTAGTACGATTTAAGTAATGCTTTATTCCTGTACTTAATTTTAGGTTATCTTTTGCAATAAAGCGATGTAAATGCCTTTTACTATAGGGGGAATCAGGAGGTAGAGAGGGGTTGGTGAACATATATTGACTTAAATGACTAGACATTGGTTAATGCTAGTCAATATGCGGAGTAACAGAATGTCTACTCTCTGGCCCAAATTGAGCCTCCTGGACTCACTATTGGTTCACATGCGTGAATTTTAATAGTCATTTTTTGGTAATAAACCCAATTTTAAGGTTCCCTACGTACCTTCTCTTCGAAATGGACTCAGCGAGTGCGTTGGATTAGGGGGGGGGGTGTTCGAGTGCTTAATTATTCATTCTTTTTTGTAAGGGCCTGTTGTAACTCAACTTATTTGGCCCAAAATATTTGATTTATTTTAGGATATTTATTTATATCAAATGGTAGGCTTTATGATAGTTATAATTAGCCCTTCGGTTGACCTCGAGTTTCACAGAGGGGGAGAAACATCATAGTCACAAAAAGTGGAGAGAGGAAACAGAAGAGTGATTCATAGATGTAAAAGGGGCAGACACAAAGGTGGAGAAAATGGTAAAGTAAGGTGAGTACTGTGGAAGTGGTGGAATATGACATACAGTGGGGTCATGGCAGTTTGAAGTCAATTGCAGCTTTATAGACTATTTTGTCTTATGAGTATACGTTATCCAGGGTACACCCAGTTTTCATTTATTTATCCCATGAAAATTGAGTATGCGTTATATGCTGTAAGCGGGTTATGTCGGGTTGAATCATACAGTTCCATCTTTGCCACTTTTTCCTTTGCTCGCTTCACTTTCGCTTTGAAAGAACATCGATCACTATAAAATTACAACTCTCAGAAATATGCTTTTTAAAGCTTATATTTATCTATTTAGTTGCAAGTTCTACCATTTTATCGCAATCAAATAAAGATTCTAACTCACTTGGTGATTAAAGTTCCGTGTCTCTAGAGTCTGTTGAAATTTGTTTATTTTCGTTTCTTTTCTCTTATCAAAGTGCCTTGAAAGCTCACAACTAGAAATGATTCCATATTATCTTCGCTTTATCCAACACTTAATCTCAATGAAGTTGGATATACTTACTTATACTTGTCGCTATGTGCTTAATATTTTTCACACGCTGATTTGCCCATTAAAACCCTGAAACTTGGTATATACATGTATTTGCCCCTTTCGGTTACGTTTAGACGTATATTTTAAACCAAAGCGATAATCATTCGGGCTAAAATATTCAAAATTTTAATTTGACCAATCACATCACTTCGGCTCCTTAAATAAATGGTCCGTCAGATATAAAATTTATGATTGGTTGTCATGTATGTTGTAAGGCACCTCACATGTTGTGGATATCAGCATTACATTCTAAAGGGAGTGTGGGTAACCGCATTAAGAGATGAGACTGATGCTGTAAAAGACACCTCGAATTAGATGACTAGCCTTGATACACTTATTTTTGAAATACCAGGCCAGAAAAAAAGAGTAGGTAGATAGGTATACATACATATGCATTTTACCGTCAGTGTGGTGTGGTAGGGTTTGATACATGGGGCCTATTGTGAGCTTTTAAGACATATAAATGGAAGCTATGTGATTTGAAGATCGCATGAGCACATTAATATTGTTCAGTTTTGTTCTGTATCCTATTCCCCTTGAAGAATAAATCAACTCAATTAGTAGGAAGAACCAGCATAATTGGACGACCCGACAACAAGCACTAGATACCGTGGACAAGAGTTTGCTCCGTGTTCCAATTGACGATACTTAAGAGTCAAGTTTTTAGATTGCGATCCACCCAATAGGCAAATATTTCATGACTCCAGTCAAAACCAAATGAGGGAAGACCCACTGACACCCTAATTTCACTCTCTCATTCTTTCTATTTCTCTCCCCCCCCCCCTGTATCACATTCAAACTCTTACCTACACCCGATTTTACTCCCTAACCTGTGATGAACAATACCAAATATTCTAGCTTTGTCGCTGGTTAGAATATAATAAGGACTATTTGCCACCGATATGTACTTTTTCTTTGACTCACGGTGAACTGCATTATTAATAAATGCAAATAAGCATAAATCTGTGTTCTTGGAAATTCTTATTCATTTTATTCATGTTCCTGGGGGTGTGCGATAGACTTACCTCCACGTGGTGCACTCTGGACAACATATATTCATACGGCAAAAAAAGTCTATAATCTAAAAATTTGACCTCAATTTATTGGGGAAAGCTGAAGTCAAAGTGTAAGGGCTAATGATAAATATCATAAAACCTGCCATTTAAAATAAAGAAAAAAATAATTCATGTTCCATGTGCATTTCAGTAGTCTGTGTCGTTTTAAATGTTTTCAACCAAGGAGATCTTATGAATAAGCTTCCTGAGTCTTCTGGGAGAAGTGTTTGTAGCACTTGATTAGGGTAGTGAAAGAGTCACCCAGAGCCTTTACTATGAGAAATCGATATTCTACCGACCCTCGTGTTGGACTTGAGTTAATCAGTCGAAAATTACTGGATGCGTAGCGATAAACACATTCAGGGATCTATGGATGCCAAGTTAATACGAAAGCTCTTAAAGACTATAAAGTATGTGAAAGACTGAAATAAAGACCAAGAAATATGAAGAATTGGGGGGGGGGGGGGAAGGAAACGATTGCACGGTCTCGACAGCCATAATGCACTTCCTCAACAGAGTATATGAAGATTATTATGCCTCGCATTGTGGCTTCCTCATTGATTCATACTTAGTGTCCATTTTATCTGATTGCTGACATGGGCCCGTATGGGTTGACAAGGTTACGGAATTTACCTCTATTTACTCAGATTCATCAACTTCTGACCTTATTGACGCGCATGTTGACTATCCAAGGGCAAATGGCTTCTGTCACCACCCTAAATTAAGAGGACTCTTCAGATTTCATTGTCTCAATTGTATGATGTCACTAAGTGCTCCCCACTAAAATTTATAATGAAAACTATGAAATTTAACAACTATTATGCTTGAATTATGACTGAAATTTTCAAAATGACAACTAATTGTGGAAGCACACGTATTTTGCATTAACACGAAGATACTTTTTTCGAACTTTATTCGGAACCCGATAAAATTTCTTAGGAAATTTTGTTTCAAGATTTGCGTCCTTTATCGCTCTGGAAGATTATAGACACGTAATTTATCGTTTCACATTGATTTAAAACCTTTATGATGTATCAGATGAAGTGAATGTGAAGAGTGCAGTTGAGTGCTTCAATTAAAACAAGTGTCAAGGCTACTGTGTCAACAGCTTAATTTAGCAAGTGCTAATAACTTTTTTACCACAATTTTGTTGACTGGGAATACCAATTGACAAATGACCAACTATAAATTTTATTGGTCTCTGCTTTAGTATTTACAGCGTACAACCATAGAGCGTTGAAATGTTCCAACTTCGAAGCGACTGCAATCATCTAGACTAATTTTCATTCAAATGTAAAAGAGGTTTAAACTACTGACTTAAACGCAAACATATCGCTACATGTTGAACAATATGCCATAGAAGGAGTAGGTTAAAATTTTGACAAGTTATAAATAGACAGTGAAAGGAATATGTACTGTTAATTATATTTAATAAATTCTGCTTCAAACATACGCGATACACATGGGTCCTAATGTGAATTGCGCACATGAAGCGGTTTTGTGTCCTTTTATTGCTAAATATTCTCAAAATATATGTTTGATTGGCTTCATTTTTAATGGTCTAGATGAAGATGAACGCGAAAAAAGGATTTTATACGTAATTTAATCATCCAGACCACTAACAGGCTTTCGATTTTGAAATTTACGCAATCATTAAGATTTGCGAAATAGTGGCATTTAAGAATGTTCGATTTATTTTTAGATTAAATAATATTATTATTGAATTACAAGATATTATCAAGATCACTGGAATATTCTTACACAAGATCAGCATTGTGAAGCCCATAATGCTATTAAGTCTGACATAGGAGCGTTCTGTGAAGTGGGGGTGCGTATGCAGATGACTTCCAACCACTATTAGCGAAACGTAGCTTTATTTGCATTTAATGACTTAACATGCTGGCACTAAGTCCATTTTTACAAATGACTTTTTGTACTCTGTACATCCTATATTGTCCCTACATAAGAGAGAAACCCATACTAATTTTTTGAGCGACTTTGTTCTAGAGGATACACCTGTGGGACACTTCATCAATGACCAAATAGAAATCCTGCTATAGAGTACTACTCAGAAATATTTAGCTATTAAAGTTCAAGCGAATTATGCTAGAGTTATCTGATAACTAATCGCTTTGCCAAATCAATTCGCTATCAATATACGTACCGAATAAACGTATTCCGCGCTACACGTCTGTTTCCCTTATAGCTGGGCTATAGCTTAGGTTGTTCTGGGAGACGAGCTAGATGTTGGAGAATCTGCCATAGAGGTTTCTGAGTCAGGCTTTACGAAGGTAGCAATCCGCTACATGTTCGAGACAATTGTAAGTGTTTGGAGCAAAAATGATTACCAAGGTTTGACAAAGTGCATATTTGTATGGTATCTTCTAAAGTGTAAATGCAGAGTACAATTACATTTGGCTCCAGATAGGTATGAATGAAAAGAGAACATGCAGATGAGCTACATTAAAGCACTGTAGATTATTGGGTAGTCAGAACAATTCAATGTTAAGGTTTGAACGGAAAAAACGTAACCGAAATTTTTCAAAAAGTTTAAAAAGGAATTTAATAGAAGGAGTCTTTTCGTTAAAGGTAAAAGTCAATTTTTCAATAGTTTCCGAGGTCATTCGCAAATTTTCAGGATGATAGTACTACTGTATGCTATTCAGTAAAAACCATTTTCATGTTATTCAAAATATTTTACGTAATTTTTTACATGGAGGAGGCTTAAATAAGCCTATTATGCTAGAAACATAATCCCCAGAGCTAAAATATATAGTAACAAGGACGATAGAACGCACTGATTATCTTTAGAGATACATAGGTCAGGTTATTTAATCAACCGGATTTGTAACTATTTTAAAATCAAGAGTCCTATTTATTTATTCTTAGTAGTCTAAGACAAATTAAATGTTTCATGTTTTTTATTTTCAGAACCCTATAAAGAGCACAATTTTTATCACTTTAAATTCGCACATTATAATGGTTCTATATCAAATGACTTTTATTTAACCTAATTACAAATTAAAATATATAAAGTTGTAATTTTCACAGGTGTTATAATTTGCTAAGTTGGCAATGAAAATTGATTTCAATACTTGTTTTGATATAATATTTGGTATTAGTTTGACCTATTTAGGACGCTGTGAATATTTCAAAATGACCCAAAAGCAAATATTTTTAGGTATAATATAGTATATAAAATTTTATTGCATAGTATTTGAGCAGTATCAAAAAGCTAGACTTCAATTTATTCAATCCCTTTCTGATTTGGCTAATAGACCACAAAACATAAATCATTTAATAAAATATGATGTTATATCAAAACTTGGTCCATTACTCAACGATTCTATACCTACCATTCAACAAATAACAGCAATTGTTGTAGGAAAGATTGCAAGCTTTTCCAAGGAGTGTGCTGAAATGATAATGAAAGCTAATTTGATTTCAATTATGATTAGTTCTACTGGAATGGAGACTGTATTTATTCTATTTGATTATTATTTCTAGAGGTTCTATAAAAGATCTGCCCTTGTAGCATTACAATCTACGATCAAACATTCTCCAGAGTTAGCATACGCCGTCATCCGATGTGATACACTAAATGTTATTAACGCTTGCTTGGAAGAATTCGACCACTGTGTCAAAGAAAATGCAGCTCTTTGCCTAAGTGGCATAGCCCGGCATGGCGAAGATCTCTCTCAATTGATAGTTGATTCTGGAAGTTTGCCTCTTCTCATTATCTGCTTACAGGAACCAGATCTAAATCTTAGACGCGCAGCTGCCTGTGTCCTTGGCGATATAGCTAAACACTCCATTAATCTTGCCCAGAATGTGGTCGATGTTTCTGGAATTTGGAATCTAGTAAAACAAAGTACGGAGACTTGTCCTAAGCTGCAAGTAAGAGGTCTCGATTTCCTATCATCCTTCAGAAACAAGTTTTTGCCTCACTCGCCCAATTAGCTAAGCACACACCAGATTTTGCTGAATTGATATTAGAAGCTAGTATATTCCCTCAAGTTCTAATTGCTATGAAAGATAAAGATATGTCTCTTCGAAAGGAGGCCGCTAATTTAGTTAAAGAACTCACAAAACACACTTTCGAAAATTGTCAAGTGGTTGTAAATTCAGGAGCAATTTCGGCTTTAGTTAGTTTTCTCGAAGAAGCCAAAGGAGGCCTGGCTATTCCTGGAATAATGGCACTTGGATATATTTCAGCACATTCTGATGTTCAGGCCCTGAACGTTCTCAAAGCTCATGTACTATACTCATAGTTATGAATAACTTTTAAGGCCTTGGTTCAGTTGAAAAACATTCTTCAAGAAGAGAAAGATGAAGTAAAGTCAGCAGCAATTTGGGCTATCGGGCTAATTGGTCGACATAGCGCAAACCATGCAAATGCAGTTTCAGAAATGGGTCTCCTTCCAATTGTACTATCCAATTATCTAAACCAAGAAAGTTCAGAGTGTCTGAAAGAAAAGGTAATTGTGGTTTCATAATTCAGTCATCTCCTTTAGTGCAAGCGGTGTCTGAAACAAGTCCTAGAAAAATGCATCGACATGGAAGCCCTACAAGCAATTCTCTACAATTCACCTCCAAATATTCTCAAATACGTTGTGGCGCAGTTTAGCAAACTTTTGCCTCGAAATGCCAAAGCCCGTCGTGATTTTGTGTTGAGTGGAAGTCTTCGAAAGATCCAGGAAATCGATGCGGAACCTGGGTCTGCTCTGAGTCTCCATATAGCTGCAATCAATAACTGTTTTCCTGAAGATGTAGTCAAGTTCTACTCTCCCGGTTACCCGGAGATGCTACTTGAACGAGTCGAAGCATATGAACAAGAAGCCAATTAACATAAAGCAAAAATATTATAAATTATATCAAAGTATAGCAACATAGAATAAAGTATATACAAGTAAAGTCACGACTCTGCAAAATTACAAGTAGATATTGAATGACTAGGAAGTAAGAAAGCAATAGGACCATTTGGAATAACACACACGGGCAATTCCCAACGGAAGGTCTGGGTATCACAGTCAATTGAAGGAGTACATTTCGGATTCTCAGAGATAGGAGTATCTCGTAAAAAGAGATTGTAGAGCCCCGATTCAGGAGTTGAAAGGGATTTCTTCTGTGTCTTCAATTTGGCGACAGTAAAATCAAATCGAATGCACCAATGAATTCGACAAATTCCGCTCCAATACCTACTTGCCAGCATAAATTCTGCTGGAGCATTTAAAGGAACTGGAATTGAAAAGGGGAGAAATTTCGTATTGGCACATTCCAATTTGGTCTCAAACCACGTAGTCATCATTGCATTTGCCGGAACTTTGAGAACTAAATGGACAAAAGAGGTTAGTTAATGAAAAGCAAAAGTACCTTTGCTTTTTGAAACTGAGGGGACATCTATTGGGACAGTGAAAAAAGAGAGAACTTTATCGGGGTAGATATCGGTTTGAGGAAAGGGATCAAAGAACTCATAAGTTTCTGCTCGTATAACGCATTCGAATGAGGGGAGGTTAGCTGTTCGGAAGTCTAGATACCCACGAAATGAATCTCCTAACCTAGTTACCGTTTTAAAGATCCCAATTCGACAGATATGACCACTTGGAGCAGATATCACAAAGCTAGCTACAAAAAAGAAAAAATTATAGGCCAATATTATTTTCTACCTAGAGAACTAGAGGATGCAAGTTCAGCAAACATTGCAGAGGGGGATTGAGATAAGGAAGCTGTTCTAGCCCTCCTGCTCTTATTCTTCTTCTTGGATTTCTTGGTGGAATTGGTAGTGGAAGAGACTTGATCATCGGTATATAACCGATTAAGCTTTTCGTAAATAGCTGGATGCATGGCGGCCTTTTGAACAGTTCCGTTATCAAAAGGGTCGTTACCATAGGCAGTTTGATCGTTAAAGTCTATGTGAAATGGATCAGAAATACGTCCACAGACGGATTGACTTTCACTGTAAGTAACACTCGTTAAATCAGAAGCAGAGTGAGCTGAGGAGGAGTCGAATGGATAGTAGCTAGCAACGGCCGGTAAAACGCGGAAAGGCAGGCGAAGGATTTGAGTGGGTTTATCATCTACATCAACCTTGATGAGAACCTTGTAAGCGAATCGGATTATGTGACCTCGATAACTTGGTGGGAGATTTTCTGGCAGGCGAGCTTTTAAAGTTATCCTTACAGATCGCTCTTCAGCACTGAGTTGGAGAGGGAAATGAGTCGTGGGTTTCAGCAAATGTATCCAAGAGACATGGCTTTGAGGATCTAATCCGGATGTATACACATCACCTGAAGGAAGCAATGTTAGAAGGATAAAACATATATGACTACCAATTTTTGACTTTTTTTCAATAGACAATTTATTAAAATCATTGCTCAGTAAAGACGAATCACTTAGATGCTCACTAAGGCAGGGTAAATTTAGTCGATATTGGCCCACTAAAACGCCCTCGATATTTCTGATTGTCCTAAGAAATGATAAGTTAGATATTCGTGCGTAAATGAAAGAACAAACAATTTTTAAATATACATACCGGGAGAGTTTCGAGTTAGACGATGTAACAGTTACTTCGCAGCGAAACATTTCTCCGCAAAGAAATATTTGCGGTTCGTGAATTTGAGCAATAATGCTCAAGTCAGACATTCTGAGACTGAAAATGTAAAAATAGCAATAGTAGAACCGAGATGCGAGAAAAAACTGCATAAATGAACGCATTTAAGTTAAAAAAACAACTCATTTACAATAAAACCTTCTGTGATCAATAGTGAAACGATATCTAGTCCTTAAAAGATGAATAAGCCTACCAATGGGATTTATCTAGCGAAGGACCAACTACAAATGTTCAGTTGTTATTACTGCCAGAAGAACAGAAGATTAAAACATAAACATTGAAATAAAGCTATCGATTCAAGCTTAAAAATAAGATTCATTTGATGGTTTAAATGATATTTGAACAAATTTTTTATAGGTATTAGAGATAATCTAAAGAGTCAGATTTGTTTAGTAAGTAAATGATAATCATCATACTGGTTCCAAAAGGAGTACTATGTAATTCAATCTATTACTAACTCATATTTTGAAATTATTCAACTTCAATTCCAGCTGAATTTAACTTTATCTGTCAAAGCGATTTCGGACCACAAACCTCAAAGTGAAGTGTACACTTCATAAAATCCCATGGCTTACTGAAAATTGATGGCATCATATTCTGATTTATCATCTCTTTATAATTGATTGAAACATATTTCTTGATAGTTTCTATATCTGAAACACAAACAATAGGAAAACATTATTTTTTGTTGATAATTAGAATTGCTTTAAAATTAAGTAGACTTAATTTAGTAAAAATCATGACTGCAGATTCGAGGTTCTTACTTAGTAAAATTGTGATTTGATTAAATATTCTGTTTAATTTTGTTCATAGTTCTACAAAGCTACTTTTCACACCGGCACCTTTGATATTTTCTTGTCTTGCTTGTGGTAAGGCTTGTTTTCTGACTGTATTTTTTAACTTTCGCCATTTGTAACTTTGTATGATGACGCTCGTCTTTATTATGCTTCAACTGGAAATGTATTAAATTTATGGGTTGACTTTTATCTTAAAGGAATCTGAATCTTAATAAATTTAAAAAGATAAATTAATAACCTTTTTTAATATAGGTCAAGATGAGCTCTAATTACGTCGATCCTGGGTTATTTGACACGTTGAATCCTTCGACTTCAAGTTCTGCTAGTGTTACTTCAGATCAGTCCAAAAATTCACGACGAGTTTATCGCCCTGTTCCAGAAGATAAGCGCAAATCTTTGGACTATATTGTTTCTCGTCAACGAAACAACAAAGCTGTACGGCTCTGCCGGGCGAACAATAAAGTTCGACAGGATAGTATGCGCATCAAGGCGGAAGGCTATCAAGCACTTACGGCTTACTATAAACAAGAAGCTGCTGTTATGAAGGGATATCTTACGGTACTAATTTAATTTCATAATTAATATTATTTTATAATTGAAGCAAAAGTACCATAGGAGATATTTGTGATTTTAGTTCTTTTGAAATTATTGATCTGTGTCTAATGCTATACAAATAAACTCTTTCCTAAGCCCAGGTAATCATCTTACAACTACGAATAGTTGTTGATATGCAACGAGTCTTTCGCAGAGTTATCTCGAGTAGTTTTGCAGCCGGCATTAGTAGAGTTACCCCCGAAGCATAGAGAACACAGGAAGTATTGTAAAGAGTTTTTCATGAATTGAGATGGAATGTTGTGCATTTGGCTCAGTGTTTATTGCCCAATTTGAAGCTGAAGTGTCGGCTATTTCTCTATCGCGCAAGCTTGACATTCCTAGTTCATTTGCTTGTTTTGTCTACCTGCTCAGTAATATAAATAGTCAAAGGACACAAATACCATTGTCTTGAAAAATAACGAGATCAATTTACTTAGTAACAGAGGTTTCAATTTAAAAAGAACTGAATGCCAAGAAGCGAATTATTTTTTACGTTCAAACCTCTCCCCTATTTCCTCCGTCATCAGTCTGGGTAGTGGATTTCATGATAATCGTGTTTAATGATAATTCGATCATCTACTTCCCTGTTAATGTAATGCTAATTACCTATTAGGTGATTTCACTGTGAATGCAATGAAGCCTACTATTATAATTCCTGGTCGATTTCCCCATGGAAGCCTATCTAGTCGTGGAGTTTATACCGTTTAGTTTCTATATTTGTTCGGAAAATCACGGAACACCGAGTAGGAAATTGCGAGGACCTGAACTGATATGAACCATTCAATCAAGGGCGTTTATTTGTTTTAGCGGCCTATGTAGCCCCAAGATACGCATTAACTGTAGTCGTTTCTTAGTCTTACCATTGCTAACTTTGAAATATTCATTTTTAGATTAGTTTGTATTTATCATGACCTTTCAGCAGTTTGCCGTGGCTCCTAGCCGCCTAACAGTTTTGTCTTAACTCCGTATGTACCACCAACTTTCATTTATCTCCTACTTCTCTTCGTATAAAACCGCCCTTCTTTACGGGAACATCTTGAAAATAGCTATTCGCTAGATAGTTGACATCTTCACCAGACCGTTTTCCTGTTATTACGCCCATACTCTTCTTTAGAATGAGGTCTAATTTATTTTCTCTTATATCCCAAACGTACAGCAACTCCAACAGCTGGTGCAGCGCCAGGTGCGTTCTCGCGAACAATTCAATGATCAACTACAAGCTCTCTTTGAGGAGGAGAGTGCGAGGCGCTCCGTATTTGAAGCTAGAGGGGAGCAAATTCGGCAGATGTATGCGGAGAGAGTGCGAAGTGTGATTGACGGAAATCGCAGTGGACAGGAACTACAACAACCCACATCATCTTCGACTCATGGGTTGGTTGTTGAAAACCTCCCGGACCCCGCTTTCGGGGGTGGTGCAGGTTCTGCCGTATCCCCGCCCTCAACCACGAGCTCCTCACTTTCCTCGAACTTTTCCAGTCAATCCTCACTGAAAACTTTTGACCCTTTTTCCCCTTCTTTTTCGCTACCACCATTTCCGCCACAGTAGGAAAAGAATTACCCCGATTGTGATTATCCTTATATTGAAAACGATTATGGAGTCGAGGCCTAATGATTAAATATTTTACTTTAAAATATACGCTGCAAAAAGATCGTCAGTGAAACCGACCTCAGATTATCTTTCTCTTTTAATTGTTTGAATTTGACATTTTTATTCTGAAAGTTTACACTGTAATCTTTTATTCCGAGATGTTGGATAACATCCTTTTCCATTGTCTGAGCTTGTGTCAGCGCCGTGTGATGACTTGGTTAAGGATGAGGTCATTGTGATAATTTCAATTTTCATCCATGGATAGGCAAAGGGGAGTATGGAAAATGGGAGTTACTGGTTGTCCACAGCAACAATTAACGTTCCAGAGTCCTTAATTAGCATCTGTGGAGTGTAATTGGCGTTGAATTGAGGGATGTGATCAGTAAGTTACGGCCTGCTAACACTAAAGTTATTTACACTTGCCAATGCAGATACAAAAGCTTGTGCAATTTCAAGTGGGTATCTGAATTTGACGACAACAAAAAGGTGAAAGTATGGCGGTTATAGGGGGGAGGGGGGGGGGGGGTGAGGTTAGAAAGATGTCCGTGTGTCAGTCTTTGAAATGAGGTGTCCATAGCTCGTAAGGCGCATTGTTAACTTGTGAATGCTCCAACTTAATGAAACCACTTCCCAATTATTGGATGGGACAATGTTCACAAGACTCAGAGCCTGTTGATCGATTGAGTCAGTTCTGTGGTTCGAAGTACCACGATCTATTAGTATTTCCGATTTGCTGTGCTTTTGGTTTACTGTTCTATGACAATTCAATAATGCTTGCTACATCTTGACAGAAAGAAAGCAAAGACGCTTCGAGTGAAAGGAGTGGACGCTAGACTGGCAACACAAACTATATGCAAAGAAGACCTAGAGGGATGCTATTCTTGAATTCATTGGAGTGGGGG